>SOZL01001263.1:60342-83589 GCA_009733165.1 Naja naja
AGAAAATCCTTTAGTCAAATTTCCTCAAACCTCCAAATAAGTTACCCAAACCTGATCCACATATCAAAGGATAAGGTCTGCAAACCCAGATTTAATTAAATTAGATCTCTGAGAGGAACTGTGTGATCATAAGAATAAACATACCTACATGTGCACACATGCCCCTCAAGTGTCACCTCAGAATCAGCATGTATGACTGACCCCCCCCACAACAAGCTAGCCCTATAAAAATCTGCTGCTGTACCAAATTTCTCTGCAGCCTGCCTCTAAATGCAAACTGTTTTGCTTTTAGGAATAAATATTCTTTCCTCACAGCTATCTGAATCTCATTTTTATTTATTCTTGGATTGGAACCCCAAATTATTCTTCTGACAGGGACATCTTCCACGATCCCGAGACAAAGAGATCTGAAAGTAATGCCATGCTTTTTTTCTTCCTGAAGTTGGCAAGAACTACATGCTGCAGGTGAAGTGTTAGAGGCAAATCTATCCACCCCTGATGAGGAATTCTGGATGAGACAGAGGAAGTGCTTGGGGACAACAGGAAGCCTCTTGAAGGTAGAAATAAATTAGGCAAAGGTGGTGAGAAATAGAGGATCCTGACACAAAAAATCAAATCTGCCAAGGCATCTCCAAATACACTCCAAAGCCATCTTGTTAATTCTAGATATCTAGATTTCAGTAAGGCATTTGATAATGATGACCACAGCTTTCTTCTTGATAAAATGAAACAATCTGAGACCAATGATCCCATTGCCAGATGGCTTTGCAAAAGATGAATTATTGTACCCAGTGTGTGGTTTTTAATCTAGGTCTTCACAGAAAGAGTTATGTAATTGAGTATCTCAGGTTTCTTGCCTGGTCCCAGTGCACTTCACCATTTTATAATTGACGTGAAAAAAAGGATATAAGGGATGCTGATAAATTTGCAAATTATGTATGATCAGGGTGTATTGCTAATACACAGAAGACAGGCTCAAGGTTCAAAAGCTTTTATCATGGGCCTTTCCCAACAAAATACAGTTCACCACTGAGAAATATATGGTATAGCTTTGTTAAGTTTGCATGAAGAGTCAGATCGGAGTGCTTCAGTGAAGAGTTCATTAGTGACTACAGCTTATAACAGACCCAATTTGGCTGGGCTGTGGCTGCTACTTATAGCCAGCAGCTGCAGTTGCCAGCCAATCAGAGTGCAGGATTTTCCGCACTTTTAAACCAATCATTTCTGACATTTTACAAGAACAGTTCAAACTAAACCAATGACTTCAAACCTGCATACATAACACCCCTCCCCACTAGGTTCAGTCCATACTCAAACCCCAACCTATCTAATGTATTCTTTTAAATAGGTGGGGCTCTTACGTGTAATGTTGAGACCTTCGTGGTTCAGAAGTTTTAATGTTCTCACCAGTGAGAGGAAAATGTGGTTGACATTTCCCTACTTGGGCTTCCAGTGAAAGAAGACCCTGTTTGGTTGTTACAATCTGGTCTCTCCTCCCAACCCATCTCCAACCCAATGTCAGCACCCAAGTCAGGTAGTGATGTGCAATCTTCCATTTGTGAAAATGGTTGTTGGTATTGTGACAGGTTTTGGGATGGTTCCTGTCGTGTTAGCTCGTTACACATGGGGTTGATTCTTGCTTGCTGATTATCCTCCTGCTCCTCCCTTCCCCTAGACAAGGCATTAGGTATGGGAACTGAGAGGAACAATTGTGATGTTCCTGAGGTAATCTGGATCTGAGCTGATCAATGTGCCTGCTCCAGAGGACTCCATCCTCTGTTTGCACCCTGTAAGAACGAGGGCCTGTGATTTGAGTTATTTCAGCAGGAATCCAGGAAGGTTCACCCATAAGGTTCTTAGCATAAACAGAATCACCCACACTGAACATGCAAACTTTGCTAGTGGAATCTAGTGGTGCGTTGGGTGCGTAAGTGGGATGAAGGCGATCAAGGGGAGACCTGAGTTTCCTACCCATCAACAACTCTGCTGGGGATAAGTTAGTTGAAGGGTTAGGAGTGATATGCTGAACACTAGAAGTTTTTCAACTTTCTCAGTGATGTCCCCAGGCCCAATTGCTGAAGCTTTTCTTTGGTAAAACATACCATGCGTTCAGCCCGGCCGTTAGCGAAGGTGCCCAGGGCAGTCAGAGCATGTCTGATACCCTGTTGTGCTAGATAGGATTCAAAAGGTTGGATGTAAATTGAGGGCCATTGTCAGAGACAAGAACATCAGGTAACCCGTGGGTTACAAAAGCTTTTAAGCTGCTTGATGACAGCTCAGTTGTGGTGGATGCCATAGGGATGACCTCTAGCCATTTGGAATATGCATCTACTATAATAAGGAATGTGTGTCCTCTGGTAGGGCCAGCGAAATCAATGTGAATCCTAGACCATGGGCCCCTAGGACATTCCCATTCCTGTGTGGGGGGCGAGAGGAGGGGCAGGCCTGACTACCTGACAGTTGGGACAAGATGCAACCCAGTTTTCAACCATTTTGTCAATACCTGGCCACCATACATAACTCCTGGCCAATCCCTTCATCTTACAATACCTGGATGACCCTCATGTAACATTTCCAAAACCTCTTTTTGCAGTTTTGCAGGAATAACCACCCTGTTACCCCACAAAATACATCCTCTTAATACAGATAATTCAGTTTGCCTGGATTTAAAAGGTTGAGCAAGGTGAGGAGATCTTGAAAAGGCCAACCTTTCTTAATCCAGCCTATAACAGGAGCCAATAAAGGTCTTTGGCAGTCTCTCTGGCAATTTCAGCAGCGTGTACTGGAAGCTTGGCAACAGTTTCTAGGAAAAAGGTGTGCCTCAGGTTCAAAGTCCTCAGTGTGAAAAGGAAGTGGGCAGCAACTCAAAGCATCAGCATGGCCAAATTTTTTGCCAGGCTTGTGGATGAGCTTGTAGGAATAAGCAGCAAGAAATTCAGTCCACCTCAGCATTCTTGGTGACAGGATAGTGGGTGTAGGTTTGTCTCCTGCCACAATGCCTAACAAAGGTTTGTGATCTGTGACAATGGTGAATGTTCTCCCATATAGATACTCATGGAATTTCTTGAGAGCTACAACAATTGCCAATGCTTCCTTGTCCAATTGGCTGTAATTCCTCTCTGCTTTGGTCAAAGTGCGAGAGTAAAATGCAATAGGGGCTTCCCTCCCGCTGGGAAGCCTGTGGCTCAAAAAACCACTCCAAAGGGGATGCATCACAAGTCAGTACAACAGGCAAATTCTCAGAGAACTGTATCAGTACAGCATCAGATGTGATTAGTCTTTTAATATTGTTAAATGCTGATTGTTCCTTCCTGCCCCAGACCCAAGCAGATTTTTGTCCAGTAATCTGTGTAATGGTTCTGCAATGGTTGCCTTCTGAGGTAGGAACATGTGATAAAAGTTAATAAGTCCAAGGAAGGCTTGCAAATCTGTTTTACATTTTAGTCTAGGGGCTTCCTTGATTGCTTGAACCTTGGCATCTGTAGGGTAGATGCCATGCTTGTCAATCATGTAGCCAAAAACTCAACCTTGTCAGTTCTAAGAGTGCATTTTTCTTCCTTGACTTTTAACCCGCTTTCTTGAATCTGGTAAGGACTTCTCTGAGTCTCTCTTGTAATTGAGTGTTATTTTCAGCAGAGATTAACACATAATCAAAGTAAGGCACTACCCTGGCAGTCCTTGGAGCATCCTTTCCATAAGGCTTTGGAAGATGGCTGGTGCCATGCTTACTCCAAACTGTAACCTTTTACATTTGAAGGCACCTCTATGAGTCACAATGGTTTGGGCCTCTGCAGTGGCATCATCAACTGTTAGTTGTTGATATGCCTGGGCCAGATCCAATTTGGCAAAGACTGTACCCCTGCCAAGTGAATGTAATAAATGATGCACCACTGGAACTGGATATGCTTTGTTGAAGCATGGTTTAATGTCCCCTTATAGTCTCCACAGATTCTTACTGACCCATCAATCTTGACTGGTGTGACTATGGGTGTCTCCCATCTGGAGTGGTCAGTGGGCTCTAAAACTTCCTTGAGCTATTAGTTTATCTAATTGTGCATCAATTTTTTCCTTTAAGGAAAGTGGGACCCTTCTGGGCTTTAAGCGAATTGGTGGCACCTTGGGATCTAGATTGAAAGTGATAGGGGTCCCCATATACTTGCCCAATCCGTCGCTGAAGACCTCTGGAAACTCAGACTTCAAGGCCTCCTCCCATTCAGTGTTGCTCACGTGATTGATGACAGTCACCTCGATGCGTAGTGGATTGAACCACTCAAGTCCCAGCAAGCTTGGGCGATCCTTGTCCACGATGGTCAGGGGCAAACATTTGGTGTGGCCTTTGAACTTCACATTGAATTCTCTTGTTCCAACTACTGGAATCTTGTTCCCTTGGTAGTCTTTAAGAGTCAGTGCTTGCTTCTTGAAATGCTTCTTCTGAATGTTTGGGAGTAGTCTGTGAATAGTGTCCCATGACACCATAGATAAATAGGAGCCTGAGTCCACTTCCATTTGGAAAGGCCTTCCTTCAATTAGTACCTTGACATGCACTTTTCTGTTATTGATAGAAGAAGAATGACCAATAGTGACTGTTTGATGAGTTTCAGTCTTCCCATTTGCTTCTGTGTTGCCCATTTTTCACTGAAGTTGTTAGGCTTGAATTCTTTGTCAGGAAACTTTCTTCTGTGGGGTGGAGTTCTGGATGATTTGCAGACTCTTGCTAGGTGACCTCTTTTTCACAACGGAGGCAGATGGTATCAAGAAACTTGCATTCAGTGCACGAGTGGCTTCCCCCACAATCTCTGCAGTAAAAATCTTGCCTCTTTCTTCCCAGGTCTTTCTTTTTCCTCTCCAGTCTGAGTCTATAAATTCCTTCCTCCACCTCACTACAGTCACAGAATCTATCTGCTCGCAATGAATTGTTGTGGACTTTTCCACATCAGGATGGCTTGAGGCCTTGTTAATTTTCTTCATGGCTGCTGCTGAGGACTTGGTGGCTTCTGCTGAGGAGGCCTCTTCTATGGCTTCCTTCAACGTGATCTTAGGTTTTAATAATAATTTGCTCTGAAGCACCTTGTCTTTGAGGCCTAGAACAAATCGATCCGCATGGCCTCTTCCAAGTTGTTAAACTTGCATGCACCCCAATGTCTCTTAAACTTGCCATGAAGTTGTTAACGTTTTGCTTTCCCCTTGATCCCAACGGTAAAACTCGTGTCTCTTAATGAGGCACGATACTTGTGGGGCGTAATGGGCTCTTAAAGCTTTTCTAAATCAGGCCATTCCATTACCTTCACATCTGCAGCTCCCGCCAATGCCTTCGCCATCTTGAAGACTGCCAGACTGCAGTGTGTAAGAAAGTCCGCCCTCTTCCGCCTCTCGGAAATGTCGGCAAGATCGTTTCCCTCCAAATACATTTGGAAACGATCCGCATACGAGTCCCAGTCTTCTGCCGTCGGATCGAATGGGGCTGGGGGGTTGTTCAGCGCAGCCATCTCTCTCAGCTTGTTTTCGCGTCGACTTCTCTTCAATGATCCCACCTTCGTCGCCAGTGTTAAGTTTGCATGAAGAGTCAGACGTGGAGTGCTTCAGTGAAGAGTTTATTAGTGACTACAGCTCATAACAGACCCAATTTGGCTGGGCTGCGGCTGCTACTTATAGCCAGCAGCCGCGGTTGCCAACCAATCAGAGTGCAGGATTTTCCCGCACTTTTTAAACCAATCATTTCTGACATTTTACAAGAACAGTTCAAACTAAACCAATGATATTCAAACCTGCATACATAACACTTTTAATTAGGCAAAATCAAATATACAGATATAACATAACTGGTTCAGAAGTAGAATTTGTGAGAAGATTCTGAGCACAATTTAAGAATCCAATATGCTGAAACTGCCAAATAGCCAATACAATTTTAAGCTGCATCAAAGTATAATGTTGAGGTCACAGGAAATAATAATTCCACACCTGCTGCATCTGGTGTCTAGTTTCAGTCACAATACTAGACACAATACAAGTACAATACTGAAGAACTGGAAATAATGCAGAGAAGAACAACAAAGTTAATTAGGGGTTTTAGTATATTTAGCCTAAAAAGAGGAGGCTAAGGTGAAATATAATAGCAATACTTGAAAGCTATCCCAGGAAGAAGGTGTGAATTTATATTGTGTCTGAGGGTCAGTGATTGACAAGTTTACAGAGAGAAATTAAAACTCAAATAGAGGAATTCCATGACAATGACAGCTATTAAGTAGCCTTCCTCCTGGAGGTGTAAGTGCTCAATAACCAGAGGTTTTAGACAAAGATTGGACAGCGCTTTGTCTGAGATAGTCTGAGGATTCCTGCTCAGGGTAGGGGCTGGACCAGAAGAACTTCAGGGTCCCTTCCAATTCTTTAAAATATCCCTTTCTGCTGATCAAATTGGGCACAAACTGTGAAGGAATAGAGACTTGACTGGGATTAGAGAAGGAATAACTGAATCATTAAGGGAGGAGCTTCAGAAAAGATTACTCTGTTCTGTGAAAGAACAAAAATTGAGAAAGAAACTCAGAATAATTCTGTGCCAGGATTATTTTTGAATGAGGTAGTGGGCAAGGAGGAGGAGGGGAAGACAAGTTGGTTATGCAGGGTTAATGTGAGATAGATTACAAGTACTTTATCAATTACAAATTGTATTAAGTTTAAAAAATAGTTGTGTTTTTGAGATCATCTAGGATTGCCTGAAACATTTTGAGTTCAGCCCCTGTTAAGCAATATTGAAGTCGGTCCTGTTTCCCAAAGTAGTCACTCTGAGATCTGCAACAGAATGTCAGGAGGAGTGCTCTATCCTCGTTTTGACTCCTGATGTCAAATCTGTGACAATAGATTAGATAGGGGAGGGGAGAAGGAGGGAGACAACATCTGGTTTGTACTTAGTGGTCACCAATAACATGAAAATTGCCTGCAATATATGACTTACAAATTGAAGCAATTGTAAATGTCAGGTCTGCCATCATTCACTTGGCACCTTGCTGGCATCCTGCCATCAAAGACTAGGAGAGAGGGGCAACATGGGGGTGGAGACAAATGGGCAATAAACCTGTATGTGTATGTGATGGGAAAAGGGGAGGGGAAAATGAAGAGCAGCGGAGCTCGGAACCAGTTTGTGCCAGCACTCAAGGCTATGCACCCTGAGAAAGAATGTGGATTATGCCAAACCTCTCAGTGAAGAAAGACTGGTCATGGGGGAAGCGTGGGATGAGGGAAACCATTTAGTATCTGTTTTGGGTGGGAAACTTAATTCTATCCTGACTCTGCTGCAACCAGTATCCTTTAGTAAAAGAACCTATCACTCAAATGGAGGTGAGGGTCTTTCTTTCCTAAGGGACCTACCTGGGGCAGGCTGACATTAGGCTAGAACTGCACTAACCACCAACTCAGAGAGACACTTGTACAAAGTATGTCAGCTCACGAGAATGACCAGGAGGATGTTGAAGCCTGGGTGGGATGCAATGTCTTTGAGACTACATGGTAGAATAGACCTGCTTGAGTGTCTGAGCGAGGTGGAAGCCTGCAGTGACCAGTCGAGCCCCTGATGGTCACTGGGGGTAAGAAAGAAAGAAGACTGGGAAGAGAAGCCATTCAGAATGAAGTTCACACACAGTAGCTGGGGAGCTGCCAGAGGAACCCGTGTGGAGATAGAGGAGGAGATGACCCAGAGGAGGCGATGCAGATGGGGAAGACAAGATGCTGGACTGCACCACTGAGTATCTACAGGGAGCTTTGGAAACCTCAAGAAGTAAGAAGTCCTGACATGGATGGCACCGCCAACTGCCCAACCAGTGCAAGCCCCCACTGATGATGGCACGTCTGTGCCCAGCATTGCAGTTGCAGTGACACTCCCCCAGTAGCACAAGGGCAGAGTCCAGTTCCACAACTTGCTTCCACCCCAGCAGCCCTAGTTTGAGCTGTGCCACTGAGAAGGAGAGGTCACCGACCACCAACTCTCAGGGTGAAGTACAATGGAAACCCTAAGCAACTGGAGTTCTTTCTGGCCTGGGTCTGGACCTACATGCAGGAGTATGGGCCAGATATAACCACTGAGGGGGGGAAGGTGTGGTGCGTAACCATGGCATTGGAGGGGACTGCAGCCAAGTGGATAGTCACCCTCCACAATGATGATGCCCCAGAACTGTGGGATTTATTTGGTTTTTTTAAAAAAGTTTATTTTATACAGACATACACAGAAAAAACATATGATATGCCGGTAGGTTAAAGCTCCTTGTACATCTTTTCCATTCTCATCTATTAATTAATTTTGTATATTCTCACATACAAAATATTCCATATTTTTAGATTAATTTATCTTATAACACTTCATATTATCATCCCAGAACCATTCCCGGCAAACAAATGCATACAGACAAATATAAAAACAAAAACAAAAATTCTTTTTTGAGAACAGTGTGTTACCGGAACCTCCCTTCTCCATGCGACAATAATTTCAATTATACACTCATTTTGTATATTCTATTCCATTTATCATAGCAAATTCCACTATTTTCCATAATTTCCCCCCTTTCTCTAACTTCTATAGTCTTGTTTCAGTTATTTCATCATTCCATCATTTCATTAATTACATTTCTTTTTCCAATTTTCAATATCTTGCCAATCAATATTATTACACTTTTGTCTATCTTGTTTAAAATTTTATATTATCTTATAAAACATATTTTACCCTGTAATTACTACCCTAAAGGATAACACCTCTATCTCTTCTAACCAATTATTGTTTAACTTTTATATTTCACCTTTACCATTATTACCTCTATTACCCTCTATTTTATATCATCTAACCATTATTAATCAGATTCTGCTTGGTACATTCCTACAGATATCCATTAAATTCTTTACAAGAGAAAAAGAAAAAGAAGATTATGCATACATATAACAATAATAATTAAAGTAATTATTTCTTTTCAAGTTCAATTCAGCCATTAATGTTAATATTTATCTCCTTCATTCATTTCTATTTAAGATATTTCCATTTTATTACCATTTTATTACCATGGCCTGGGGCCATGATCCCCAGGGTGGTTGGAATGGGTAGGAGCCTGTATCATGTTAGGGGAAGCTGCTCCCGACCCCTTAGCCTCTTCTCATCCCTGGGGTTTTGGGATCCAGGACCCTGGGCTCAGACTGGTGTTCTTTAATGCCAGGTCCGTGGTTAATAAGGCACCACTCCTCCGTGATGTGATTGAGGAGGAGGCAGGACCTGGCTTGTATCACCGAGACCTGGTTGGGGCCGGAGGGTGGAGTCCCTCTGGTTGACATCTGCCCCCAGGTTTTGGGTGCTGCACCAGTCACGACCCCAGGGAAGGGGGGGGGTGGCTATTGTCATTCGGGAGACCCTGTTTCCAAGGGAGGTCCCTGCCCCGGAGATAGGCGGGTGTGAATCCCTCCTCCTGAGGTGTGGGCCTGCAGGTCGGGTGGGCGTGCTGCTTACATACCTGTCCCCCAGCTGTGTCTTAGCTGCCCTGCCTGAGCTTCTTGATGCCGTCTCAGGGGTGGCGTGGAGTTTCCAGAGCTTATAGTGCTGGGTGACTTCAACCTGCCTTCCTTGGGACTGCCGTCGGGTTTGGCCCAGGAATTCATGGCCTCCATGAAGGCCATGGGCCTGACCCAGATAATTGATGGCCCGACTCATGAGGGGGTAACATGCTCGACCTGGTTTTGTCTCGAGCAGTGGCGGAGTGGTCTGGGGGGTGGTGACATAGTTACTCACCCCATTTCATGGTCAGACCACTATCTCCTGTGGCTGGTCTTCCATCAAGCTGCCCCACACCGCTGGGATGAGGAGCCACTTAGATGGTTCCGCCCCAGGCCTGATGGACCCTGAGAGGTTCCAGGCAGAGCTGGGGTTTTTCCTGCATCCTTACCCACAGCCCTGCCGAGGTCCTGTGGCTACCTGGCAACAGTCAGCTCGGGGGCTCTCGACAGGGTGTCCCCATGCATCCCCTCTGCAGATCCTGGTCAGCCCCTGGTATACCGAGGGGCTCCGGGAGATGAAGTGCAGGAGGGGACTAGAGAGCAGGTGGAGGCGACCCATTCTGGATCTGACCGAGCCCAGCTAAGAGCCCATATTAGGACTTACCTGGTGGCGTGTGAGGTGGCGAGAAGATCTTATTTCTCCGCCTCATAGCATCCACAGATAACCACCCGCCGCCCTGTTTGGGGTCGCTGCCCCTCCTCCAGCTGGGGGTGGCGGACCCTTTGGGGGCAGAGCTGAGAATTTGGCCAGTATCTGCAGGATAAAATCACTCAGATCCGGGAAGGGTTGCTGCTGGACTTGCAGTGGCCTGAGGATGGGGATGCAGTGGTTTGGCCAATGTTATCTGGACTGAGTTCGATCCTGTTTCTGAGGATGAAGTGGACAGGATTATGTGGTGGCTGAGCTCCACCACATGTTTATTGGACCCGTGCCCTTCCTGGTTGGTTTATGCCTCCAGGGAGGTCACGCGCGCTGGCTCTGGGCAGTGGTCAATGCCGTTAAGGGAGGGGCTGTTCCCTGCCGCTTTGAAAGAGGTGGTGGTGAGGCCCCTTCTGAAGAAGCCTGCCTTGACCCAGCCGTTGAACAACTTTCGTCTCCAACCTTCGCTTTTTAGCTAAGGTTGTTGAGAGTGTGGTGGCCCAGCAATTGCCACTTTTCCTGAAGGAAGCGGACTACCTGGATCCATACCAATCGGGCTTCCGCCCGGTACAGCACGGAGACAGCATTGGCGCGCTGATTGATGATCTCTCTAGGGCTGGGGACAGGGGTTTTTCCTCTGTCCTGGTCCTGTTAGATCTCTCAGCGGCCTTCGATACCATCGACCATGGTATCCTGTTGCAGCTGCTCGGGGTTGGGAGTGGGAGGCACTGTTTTACAGTGGTTCTCCTCCTTCCTCTCGGGACGCTCAAACAGTGTTGGCAGGGGGCAGAGGTCACTCCAAGGTATCTCACTTGTGGGTGCCCCAGGGCTCGGTCCTCTCGCCCTCCTGTTCAACATTTATATGAAGCCGCTGGGTGAGATCATCCGTGGCTTTGGGGTGAGTTATCATCAGTATGCTGATGATACACAGTTATACATCTCCACCCCAGGCCACATCAGTGATGCTCTCTCCATGATGTCCCATTGTCTGGAGGCGGACGGATCTGGATGGACAGGAACATGCTTCGACTCAATCCAGCCAAGACAGAGTGGCTGTGCATATCAACATCTCGGTCCAGTTTGGATGTTCCATCTTTGGTCATGGGGAGGAGGTTGCCCCGTGGACAGGGCACGGAACCTGGGGGTCCTCCTGGACGGCTCAAATTGGAGGAGCAGGTGGGGGCCGGCAGGGGGGCCTTTGCCCAGATCCGCTGGTTGCCAGTTAGCCCATTCCTGGACTGAGATGCCCCGCACAGTCACTCAGGCACTCGCTATTTCCACTCAACTACTGTAATGCTCTCTACCTAGGACTGCCCTTTGGCATTCAGAGGCTTCAGCTGGTGCAGAATGCGTGCGCGGGTAGTGATGGGAGCTTCCTGATACTCCCATGTTACACCCTCCTGCGACCTGCATTGGACTACCTTCCTTTTGAGAAGAAGAAAAATCAAAGGCTATTTATTAGTGGTGCCTTAAAAGCAGAAATGTGAATAGTTTGCTTGACCTAACAACAATGATTACAATGGTTTTAGCATGCCTGCATTCTTGCCTGAAAATAGTCTGGTATATATTTCTTGCAAGTACAAGTTGCAGTGGTTTTGAAAGAAAAGCTTGAAGGATTAAACCAGTGTGTATACCTATTCAGGTCATAAGGAGAATAAAGTTTTATTAGATCAAAAAGAGCCAGGACATGAGCAGTCAAAGGAAGCAAACACTCATAAGGGCTTATAGATTCATAGTCAAAGAAACAAGATAGTGGGGTAGATAGCTATAGCGCAGAAGAATGCAGCTGTACAATGCAACCAAAAAGAGAAGAATTGTGGTACTTGGCATCTCACGCTTCTGTGAGGAACAGAAACAAACGCGTGCAGACTTAACCCCCTAAATTGTGATGTATGAGAACTGCATGGATGAGAAATGTGTGGTAACACTTCCAACACTTTAACAACTCCACTGGTAACTATTTTTTTCCACTCATCCATGCCCATTGACAAATGCTAATGCTAAAAGTAGCTACTATCACTGTGGACTTTGGAATGCTAGGAAGGAAATTTACATATCCGAGAGCAAAGATTTTTCCAGTTGTTCAATCCATGAAAGAGGCCTGGAAACAGAAAAATACAGCAAGTTAACATCTGTACTCAGAAATGATGTTTAAGAGGGGGGAAATGGAGTTTCTGGTGCCATGGAGTTGTGGTTAGCATACGTGTTAGCTTACTGATACATTTAATGGTAAATTACAGTTGGGATTTAGTATTGGGCTCAGGATAAACATTTCTATTGGTATTGGAGTTAAATTAGAATTAGAATTAGCACTGAGAAATATACACGGATGCAACTATTCAGGCAGTACTCAAAGTGGATTTTCTGCTCCCATCTGCTATTATGTGGCCTAATGTACAGATGCACCAGCTACATAATTAACCATGACATTGTCTAGCACTCTTCGCATGGCTATGAGGCAATGGCTCCTACATATGCTGTCTTTTGCTTCTAGGCATGATCTAGGTCTATCTCAGCCCTTTCAATTGTTCTCTAGTTTTATGATTGTCTCTCATGACTGCTGTACCAATTCTGATCACTACAAGTAATAAGATTTAAAGCAAGGTTAGGATTAGGGTTAAAGATACCATTTGAGATAGTTATTATGCATCGTGTTATTATTAATAATAAATTACAGTTTCTATTTAGTTTTTAGGTTAAAGTTAATATATTGCATCAGCTTTGGGTTTGTTTCACTATGGGCTAGTATGTGATTGTGCATGATGATTGGCACATAAACAACCAATCAATGAACATTCAGTTACAATTAGGGTTTAGGTTGTGGTTAAGGTTGAAAATCATGTTTGTACTGCTAATAGAGGTAAGTCAGAAATAGTGTTAAATTGGGACAAATATAGGGTGATTTTAGGGCTTGCAGCTACAATTGATGTTATTTTTATGATTATTCTGGTACTAATTAATGATTCTGATTTAATGTTGAGATTAGGTTTAATATTTTATTAATATTAAACTTAATGTAAGGGTTACAGTTTGGTTTGGTTCAGTGTAAAAGCTAACATGTAGGGTAACGTTATGTAGCTTTCATAATATTAGTGCTAACTTTATAGTTGGAATGTAAAGTTGTTGGGGCTTAGGATCAACATTAAGAAGTAGGTCTATTTAGGAGTAGAGCTGAAACTTGCATTTTAAATATAGTTCCAATATTTTTAAATCAGTAATCCTTTGTGCCATTGCATGCCATATGTTTTATTAAGGTATTTTTTATTAAATTCTTCACCAAGTCAGTATATTTTAAGATGCCATAATGACAGAGGCTGTAAGTTCAACTATCAAACTCCATTCTATCCATTCCAAAACATGTAAGAATGCCATTGCTTTAACATGTATTTGTCACTATTATTGACATAGTGTAATCCAGAAAGAGCTTTAAGAAAGATTTGAACAGCTTGTCAAATAACTTATGCTCCAGACGGTAAGATAGCTAATCCAGACTGATCAATTCTTTCTGAGTTATGCTTCTTTACTTGTTAAGGAAAAATTGTACTCACCTGAAAATACAACATTAAGCCACTAGACCAAAGATATTTCCTAGCTTTCTGCTAAGTATTAAAACCTGCCAGGAAATAATGCAATATGGTACTTTTAAAACATCTGAATAAAAGAAAAGTACACCAGAGTGACAGCTTGGCACAAATGTAAATATGCATAGCTTTTCCTGAAATCACTGATACTATGGAATGCTGCACTTCCTGTTCCTTCATTATATACTTTGACCTTTTAACTTATGAGACTTGACTTCTGATTCAGTGTCAAAAGCAGTTATGAGCCAATCCATTCAGAGGGAGGGTTGCGAATAATTGTCCATGGAACTATTTTCATTTTTTGATGACAAGAGTCCATTTCACATGAGAAAGCAGAATACTTAACTGAACATTTTGTTTCTTGTCATCTCATCAGATGGGTAAATGTTTAACAGTTGGAAGACCATTACTTTCCAAGACAAAACCTGTAACATTAATTTCTTTCCAGAGTAAACTCTGGGCTGCTGTTTAGCTGCTCCTTCCCTGTTGCTGAAAGAGGAAAGTTAATACATTTATTGATTATATTGATTTAATCAGTGTTAACTCTTAGTGATCTTTCTTCAGGATTATTTGTCCCCAACCTGGCTCTTCAGTTCTCCCAACAATCCACACATCACCACTGTAAATGTCTATGGAGATTCTCAGTCATCCAGACCATGGTTGTCCCAAAGGTGCTTTTTCAAGAGGCAACTGGGCTTTCTGGGTTTTTTTCTTTGAAGACATTTTGCTTTTCATCCAAGAAGTTTCTTCAGCTCTGACTGGATGGTGGGGAATAGAAGGATTTATGTTCCTTGAAGACAGCTGGTCATTTGCATTCTTTTAGAGAATTGTTAATGTCACCTGGAGGTTTATCTGTATCATCAGGGTCACCTGATGCAGATGGGTGTGGTGCCTACTTGGAACTGTTTATAGGACTGTATCCTAGATTGAGGATAGATGGTGTCATATCCCTCCCCATCTGTTGAGAGAGGGCTATTCAATTTTGACATGGATGGCCTCTTTGACCCCTCTTTCAAACCAGTGGTCCTCTCTGTCCAAAATGTGGACTTTACTGTGTGAGTGGTCTTTGTCTTTTAAATGCAGATGTACTGCTGAATCTAGTCCTGATGGGTTTATTTTTCTATGTTGTGCCATGTGTTTATGAAGAGGTTGTTTTTTTTCCCAATGTACAGATTTGCAGATGGCTCACTGCACTGTACTGCATATACCACGTTGCTCAGTTTGTGTCTAGGTGTTTAATCCTTCAGATAGACAAGCTTCTGCCTTAGTGTATTTTTGGATTTGAAATGTACACATATGTTGTATTGGCTGAAAATCCTCCTGAGCTTTTCCAATATTCCTGCAACGTATGGAACAATAACAATGCTTCATTTATTGTTCTCTTCCTTGTATTATGGAGGAGCTCCTGCTGGGTCTTTTGGGGGATTTGATGAAGGCCCAGTTGAGATAGCCACATGTTCTGAGGCCTTCCTTGATGTGTTTTTGTTCTTTTTCTTTCCCATCTTTACTGGTAGGAAGGCCTTCAGCTCAGTGGTGTAGAGTTCTGATGACTCCCATTGTGTGCCCCAGTGGGTGGTGGGAATCAAAATGTAAATATTGATCTGTGTGAGTGGGTTTTATATAAACTTCAATGTTAAGGCTTCTGTCTTCCTTAATGTGTACTGCAGAATGCAGGAAGGCTAGACTATTTGCTTTAACATCTTCCCGTGGTAAATTTGATGTATCTGTCCACAGAGTTGATATGTTTGGTGAACATTTCCAATTCCTGTGTTTTGATCTTGACCCACATATCTTCCACATACCTATACCAATGAGTGGGTGGAATTCTTATGAAGGCTTTGGTTTCTACCTCTTTCATGTAGAGATTGGCCACAGTGGGGTACACAGGAAAACCCATGGCACTGCTGTGTTTTTATTTGTAGAAAACTTCATTGCATTTAAAATAGGTAGGGGTCAAGCAAAGTCCAGCAAGGCACATATGTGGTCTGGGCTAAGGCTGGTTCTGAATCTGCCACAGAAAATATCACAAGCAGTGACAGTACCACTTTATACTGCACTCGTGAAGCCACAGTTCGAATACTGCACCCAATTTTGGTCACCATGATACCAAAAAAATGTTGAGAGCCTAGAAAGTGTGCATAACAGAGCAACAAAGATGATAAAAGGTCTGGGGCTAAATTGTGTGATGAACGGTTAAGAGAACTAGATATGTCTAGCCTATCAAAGAGAAGAATCAGGGTGATCAACAGGAAAAGCATTGGTAAGATTGCAGTCTGTCACTTATACTATTCAACATGTACACAGGAATAGAAAAAAGAGCTTTGGTGATGCAGGCTATTAAACACCTAGCACTTAGCTCCAGCTGTCTGCAATTAGTGCAGGCTCGAATCCCACCAGGCTCAAGGTTGACTCAGCTTTCCATCCTCCCGGGGTAGGTAAATTGAGGACCCAAGATTGTTGGGGGCAATAAGCTGACTTTGTAAAAATGCCGCTTAGTAATAAGCAGGCATATACAATGGAATGAAGGCTATTGCTGAGCACATTGGGTTGTGCTCCAAAGATTGTAAGCCACCCTGAGTCTCCAGAGAAGGGTGGCATATAAATGTGAATTAAAAAAAATAGTTATGAGAAATGCATATTTGGAGGAATCTACCATTAGGGTTAAAATTGATGGTACCGATATCAACAACCTCTGATACGCAGATGATACAACATTGCTCAGAGAAAGAAAGGAGGATCTAAAGTGGCTAATCCTAAGAATCGAAGATGAAAGTGAAAAATTTGGACTTCACCTTAACATCAAGAAAACAAAGAAAATGATAACTGCAGAGAACACAACAGTCGGAGTGCAGATTGACAATGAGACATTAAAACAGTAAAGGAATTCATCTTCCTGGCTTTTAAAATCAATCAAAGTGGTGACCTCAGCTCTGAGGTCAAAAGGCATATAGCACTTGAAAGAACTGCAAAGTCTGGCATAAATGACATCTGGAAGTGTAAAGACATCAACCTCACAACCAAATGCAGATTAGTTAATGCAATAATTTTTCCAATTCCTACTTATGGCTATGAACTCGGACTCTGAAAAAGGCAGATAGGAGTAGAGTGGATGTCTTTGAACTGTGGTGATGGAGGTGACTATTGGGCATCCCTTGGACTGCAAAAGTAACAAAAAAGTCCTAGACCAAACCTTACCAAAAGTATCAGTTGAAGCCAAGATCACCAAGCAAAGGCTATCATACTTTACTCATCACAGGGAGAGCTAACTCACTCAAAAATCATTATGCTAGGAGTGATCAGTGGAAAAAGGAGAAGGGGCCACCCTAACACCTGCTGACTGGACACTATAAAGGATGACACTGGGATGTCAGTCGCAGATCTGAAGGAGGTGGTGCAAGACAGAGGGGCATGGAGGGTGCTGATCCATAGAACGTCCAAGGCTCAGACACAACTGAATGGCTGGGAAAAATTCTTCTCATAATCTTCATGAAAATTGCTGGGTTGGAAGAGAAGACTTTAACCTACTCGTGTACTATCATTATAGTTCTCTGCTAACATCAGCTGTCTTTTGGGTTCTTCCTCATTCCCTTTTCCACTTACCTTTTGGATAACAGAAAGGTAAACCAACCTCAAATTTGATGCCACCCCCCACCCCTCATTGCAATCCTTATTATCAGAGGTGTTATTCAGCAAGTTCTGACCAGTTCTGGAAAACTGGTAGTGGAAATTTTGAGTAGTTTGGAGAACCAGTAAATACCACCCCTGTCCCCACCTATTCTCTGCCTCCCGAGTCCCAGCTGATTGGCTGGGACTTCTTTTGTTGCCTTGCACAGGAGAACTTCTGCATGCCCTGGGAAAACAGCAAGGAACACTCTACAAGAGGTGGCATTCAAAGATTATCAGCACCAAAAATGGAGACATGTCTGCCCATGTCATCTGTCCAGATCTTCATAAATGTGCCCCACATTTCATTGGTGTGATTTGGCTTACAATTAGACATAAACAAAATAAAATTGTCAGAAAACAAAATATTTCCTACTGCAATAAACATATTAATCATGAATATAATTGACATTTAGTGAACTGAACCCAAGAACCTTCAATCCATTCACATTTTTAACAGAAGATTACTTAGAAAAGCTATCCAAATAGTCTTGATATGCTATAAACTAGCATGCAAAAATTAATTTCTTAATTACAACAGTTATTATGGAAAAGGGAAAAATTGGGAAGGGAAAGGAGGGAGCAATGACTAGCAGCCTAAGTTCTCCCCAGAGGTAGTCTGGCTTCAGAGCTAAGACTAGTTAGAGGCAGCAGTAACTGCCTTAGAGCTGTGACTGAAAGTTTAATAGGCAACCAGCTGACCTGAAGGAGAGTAATTAGAAAGGTTAAAGGACTTAATATTAGATTAATGTCTGCCCGGAGGAAAAAAGCAGATTCCTGGGAAAAATATAACACTGCAGCACATCTGTGCTGTGCTATTGGTCTCACATTTCCCCACTTCTCTCTCTCTGCTCTCAAGGACAAGTTAGCCTCCCCTTCCCCATTTCTCTCCCCAAAGGACAAATCTGCCCTACAGACAATCTCTCCTCAGACATATGAGCTGTCAGCTCAGCACAGCTTCCAGAAAATGGTATCTAGTCACCTGATGGCTTTCCTCTCTATGGGGAAACCCAGACTCATATTGCCTGGAAGTCTGAAAAGAAGGAAAAAGTGTGTGCCCTGTTTCCTGGCAATGTGCTATTCCCCCACACTCCTATGTGACTAAGAAGCCAGAGACCGAAGAATCGTAGCATATTAAACTATAGGCAAGTGTGCTTGTGTGTGATGTTGGGAGTTACCCTTCAAAAACTGGATTTAAATTAATTAATCTAAATTGGAAAGAAATACAATTAATAAGAACATTTCACAGAAAGTTATTCATTTCACGCTTCTGTCATAATAACAATTCTAATTCATCAACAGATAAGAGTCCTTAAACGGCATTTAGTGGCAATTTGAAAATGGAGTATGCTATCAAACGCCCTCACCAAAGGCTCCTGCAGAGACTTTGGCCAGTCACAGAACAACTATTTCCTATCAGGAGAACCGGTGAGGTTATTTTCCTTGAGTGCAGGTGTTTTCAAACTTTTGGAGGCCATAGAACCTGTTAGTTAAAAACAAAACAAAACAAAACCCTGAGCCCCTATTCTCTGCCTCTTAGACACACAGAGAGCAAAGAGTCATATGAGCATAAGAAACTCCCTGAAGAAGAAGAAAAGGCTTCTGAAGATCACCTGGCAAACCCACCCTTTCCATTGTACCATTAAAAATGGTTAGGGATGCTGCCTCTCATGGCACCTCATTGAGTTCTCATGGAACCTCCAGGCTTCCACAGAACACACCCTCCCTAACACACCAGAAGCTCTACAGCTGAACTCAACTTATCTTTGGTTCTGATTTGTGGCATCTTTGGATATAAATATAATGCTGGCACTTAGTTTTGCAACATGCCACTTTCAATTTATTTTCCTTTCATTAAATAATTATATTTTTAAAAATAAGTTAGATGGGGAATCTGGCAGGTGCTATGGAAGGAATCGTATTCATTTCTATACAACATTGAAAATTCTGGTTCTAATTCTGAATCTACTTCTGGAAGCAGAACAGTTTACAGTACAGAAATTATCTGGACAACTTCAAAGTTCAAGCAAGCAATCAGAATAGAGCTGGAAGGGAGCTTGGAGGTATTCTAGTCCAACCCTCTACTCAATCAGGAGACCCCCATACCATTTCAGATAGGTGGCTGTCTAGACTTTTCTTAAAAACCTCCAGTGATGAAGCCCCTAGATAGAACTTCTGAAGGCAACCTATTCCCTGTTAAGAAGTTTCTCCTTAATTCCAGGTTGCTTTTCTCCTTGATCAGTTGCCATCCATTGTTTCTTGTCTTGTCTTCTGGTTCTGTGGAAAATAAGTTGACCCCACCTTCTTTGCCGCAGCCCCTCAAATATTGGAATTCTGCTATCATGTCATCCCTAGTCCTTCTTTTCTCTAGACTGGTCATACCCAATTCCTGCAACCATTCTTCATATGTTTTTGTCTCCAGGCCTTTAATCATCATAATATTGTTCTTCTTTGCACTTTTTTCAAAGTCTCAATATTTTTTTTATAATGTAGTGACCAAAACTGGATGCAGTAATCTAGGGGTGGTCGTATTAAGGATTTATAAATCGGTACTAATACTTCACATGATTTTGATTCTATGCCTTGTTTATACAGCCAAGGGTTGTATTAGCTTTTTTGGCTGCTGCCACACACTGCTGGCTCATGTCCCACTAGGACTCCAAGGTCCCTCTCACAGTTACTGTTTTTGAGCCAGGTTTTGCCTAAACTGTACTTGTATCTTTGGTTCTTCCTGCCTAGGTGTAAAACCTTGCTTTTCTCCACATTAAATTTTGAATAGCATAGCATAGCATAGCATAGCATAGCATAGCATAGCATAGCATAGCATAGCATAGCATAGAATAGAATACTTTATTGCCAAGTGTGATTGGACACACAAGGAATTTGTCTTGGTGTAAATACCCTCAGTATACATAAAAGAAAAGATAGATTCATCAAGAGTCGAGAATCATAAGGTACGACACTTAATGATAGTCATAGGGTACAATAAGCAATCAAATCATACTAGAAAACAGTCATTATAAATCGTAAGGATACAAGCGACAAAGCTACAATCATACAGTCACAAGTGGGAGGGGATAGATGATAAGGAGTGATGAGAAGATTAACAGTAATAGTAGTGCAGACTTTGTAATAGTTGAACAGTGTTGAGGCAATTATTTGTTTAGCGGAGTGATGTCTTTTGGGAAAAAACTGTTCTTGTGTCTAGTTGTTTTGGTGTGCAGTGCTCTATAGCGTCGTTTGAGGGAAGGAGTTGAAACAGTTTATGTCCGGGATGTGAGGGGTCTGTAAATATTTTCACAGCCCTCTTTTTGACTCGTGCAGTATACAGGTCCTCGACTGAAGGCAGGTTGGTAGTAATTGTTTTTTCTGGATATATTGTTGGATATGGCCCATTGTTCAAGTCTGTCAAGATATTTTTGGATTCTGAGCTTGTTTTCTGGGGTGTGGGCTATTCCTGGCAGTTTAGTGTCATCTGCAAATTTGATGAGTTCTTCATTTATGGAGATATTGAAGAATATTGGGCCTAAGACAGAACCTTGTGGTATCCCACTGCTTACTTCCCTCCATGTAGATTAAGGATTACTCGTTGAGTACGGTTTGTCAGCCAGTTATAAATCCATCTGGTGGTGATGCTGTCTATCCCACATTTTTTCTGGTTTACCAAAAAGTAGGTTGTAGTATACTTTGTCATATGCCTTGTTGAAGTCTAAATATATTATGTCAACAGCATTTCGCTGGTCTACTAATTTAGTCACTTGTCAAAGAATGAAATAAGATTGGTTTGGCATGATTTACTTTTAACAAACCCGTGCTGGCTACTGGTTATAACTTCATTTGTTTCTAGATGTTCACAGGTCTGTTTTTAATTATTTTTTCCCGTATCTCCCCAGGTATTGATGTTAGGCTGACTGGTTGATCTTATCTAAAATACGTCTTCTGATTGTCTGCCATTATATAACATCATGTGCTTCATTCATTATCTGTGTTCATTTTAGAAGGAATCTCTTCCTTCCAGGACTTGAAAAAGGGGGATTGCATTAGCACTAGTGGAGGAGGGAGTATTGATTTTATTTTGATCTGGCTTCATGATAATTTCATAGAAGATCTCTTCACTGAGAAAAAGTTAATACAGTTCAAACAAAACACTGCTGCATTATCAGTTTGAAACTCCATTGGTCTTCTAATAATCTCTAACAGATGCCCTAAGAAAGTTTAAATTCTAGCTGTAGCAAGAAGCAAACAAATCTATTGTGTTTGATGCTGATATGGCATGCTAATGTCCCCTGGCAGGAAATACTAAGAATTGTAGGACATATTGAATGCCACTAGACTTTTTTTTTGCAGAATAATACCCTGCTAGTCTGCTTTCATCATGTACAGTTTTCATAACTCAGCACACCTTATTTCCTATTGTGGTTAAAATGGAAAAAATGCCATTAACTTGGAAAACAATGGGAAAACAGCACCACCAATTGACCAAGGTAATTCTTGTTCCAAATGAAGATCTAAATAAATATGGCCACTTGGCATCACCACTCTGTGCAATCTTTTATGCAATAGGGACATCTAGTGATCTGCTAAATTGTGAACTGTTCTGTATGCCCTTATATGGTCAATGAGTGGAGTCTGATAGCAGACTCCACTCATTGGTTCAGCCACCGGTGGGAGAATTGAAGCCCCGTCAATGGCTGAAGCTTTGGAGCCGCGGCTGAGCGGCTTTTTGCTTCAGTACTTAAATAAAGTGTTCTACTGGTACTGCTGTGTCCTGCCTCTCCTTTAGCACGCAGTCCCACAAAATATGAACATCATTCATATTAATCCTAAATATAAACTTCCCATAGCAACTAGCACAGTAAAGAGTGGATGTTGTTCAGAAAGTATCTGATTTCCTTTTCCTACATGAATAGCTTCCATTTCTCCTAAATACCTTTGTTTTGACAGCCAATTTTTCTAACCTAACAAGACCATTTTATTTATTTTTATTTATTTAATTTTACTAAATATAACAATCCCAAGCTGCATTGTGTCACCTATACATTTCTTTTACATATTCTTTCAAATCCTTAATAAAAAATAATACAAGTATCAGCCCCAGGACAGAGTTCTGAAGCATTCTACTCAATACCTTACACATGTTTCATCCCTCACTGCTCTGTCTCAGCCCAACCCTTTATATGGGATGTTGTGAGGCAAATAGAAGGTGGGAATATTAAGCGCATTGCCTTGAGTTGCACTTAATAAAAATGGGGTGTAATCTAATATCAAATAAGTAAATAAATAATAGTGTGGGTTGTTTCTTCCAGGGCTTGCTTTAAGAAAAAAAACTAAAAATCTATTTCTACAATCAAACCTTCTACTTCCAATAATTTGTTTTTAATATTGTTAGCTTACATTTATGTTTGTTGTTCCTTATTGGTCATTTTGGAAAGATTATTATTTACAGATTTATAGTAATGTTATTTTTCATGATAGGTATTTTTGATTTATACTACAGGTAATCCTTGACTTATAACAATTTGCTTAGTGACCAAAGTTACAACAGCTCAAAAAAAACTGACATGACCAGTTTTCACACACTTATTGCAGCATCCCCATGGACATGTGATTTACATTTAGATGCTTGGTAACTGGTTCATATTTATGACGGTTGCAGTGCCCAGGCTCATGTGATCACCTTTTGTGATCTTCTGACAAGCAAAGTCAGTGGGGAAGCCAGATTCACGTAACAACTATGTTATTAATTTAACTGTTCTGTCCTCACTACATGTCCTGTGTACAGCTCAATATGCAGCTAAACGTGGGAGACGACGAGGCATAGGGCCAGATCATGTGTTGGGAGCT
>SOZL01001263.1:84589-107582 GCA_009733165.1 Naja naja
CTGTTTGCCTCCCCTCTGAATGCTCATCTTCACAGGTTCATATCCAGATACCCCTCCCAAGGTGCAGAGAACATCAACGCTCTCCGCTGTCCGTGGCCTCCGGCCTGTTGTATGCCTTCTCTCCCATTGACTGATACCCAAGGTAATTGAGAAACTCTTAGAGGAAAAGGCAACACTGATCTTAGTGTAAGCCCCTTCTGGCCCAGGAGGCTGTGGTTTGGACCTCCTCAGCCTATCCATGGAGAAACCTTGGAGGATCCCAGATCACAGGGTTTACCTCTCCAAGGTCCAATCCAACACCTGGACCTGCAGTGGCTACAACTAGCCGTTTGGAGGCTGAATGGTGACATTTAAGAGCAGAGAATCTCTCATCGAGGGTCATAAAAACAATTCAAGCGGCGCCCAGCCATCAACCAGCAGGATATATGAAGCTACGTGGAAGTCCTTCTCTGCATGGTGCCTCTCACCGCAGGCGGAACCTCTGTACCCATCAGTGGCTCAAGTGTTGGAATTTCTACAAGCTGGCCTTGACAAAGGCCTCTGCCAAATACTTTGAGGAGGCAGGTGGCTGCCATCGCATCTGTAGTCCATTGGACTGGCTTTTCTTCCATCTCACACCATCCCAGGATCAAGGCCTTCCTTGAGGTGCTACCAACTTGTGTCCTCCAGTGGTCCACCGCTATCCGACATGGGACCCCAACCTGGTTCTCACATCGCTAATCGAGGACCCGTTTGAGCCACTGCGGTATACCAGCCTCCAATTCATAACCTATAAGGTGGTCTTTCTTGTAGCTGTTCGTCAGCTAGAGCATTTCAGAAGTAGCAGCCTTGTCAAGTCGAAATGACCTCTCGTTTTCCACTGACAGAGTGGCTCTGTGTCCAGATCCAACATTCATGCCAAGGTGAACTCAGCATTCCACAGGGCACAGGAATTGGTTCTCCCAAACTTTTGCCCGAGACCTTCTCATGGTCTGGAACACCAGTGGCACCGGCTGGATGTCCGCAGAGCTCTATGCATTTACCTGCACAGAACGGCCCCATTTCGGAAGTCTGAGGCTCTGTTTGTTTCATTCAATCCAGCCAATCAAGGGCAGAAGGTGTGAGTCCTCTACTATTGGTCGCTGGTTAAGAGCTACAATTGCTAAGGCCTATAAGTCGCAATCCCTAACGGTGCCTTCCGGTATCACTGCCCACTGCACTAGGAGTGCGGCAACCTGGGCTGCATGGACCACTGAGGCTCCTATCACGAGATCTGTACAGCAGCAACAGCCTCGCCATCGCCTTTTGTCAGGCATTACAAGGTTGATGTCTTTGCTTTGGCTGACACTTCCTTTGGCAGACGGGTGTTACAGAGTGTTCACTGGATAGGGGAAGTCTTCAGCCCAGACGGAATCCTCCAATAGGACAGGCCCAGCTTTGGTATGTCCCACTCTCTGATGCTCAGAGCAGCTCAATGGAGAATGGGTTGGTACTTACTTGATACGCCCTTTCTCGGTGAGCTGCGAAGAGGATCCAGCCCCTCCCTGTTTTCCGTCTGGGAATGTACTTCCTGTTCGACCAAATGTTGACCTTGAACCAGCTTGAGCTTGCCCTGTCGTAGTATTGTCCGACTCTTCGTCTTAAAACTGGGGACATTGGAGGAGGAGTAAGAATGTCCTTCAGTTAAGCCCAGCCTATCAGAGCGGAGAGACTAAGCACCTCCCACTCTCTGGATGCTCGTCGCAGCTCACCGAGAAATGGCGTATCAGGTAAGTACCAATGCCCATTTTCTTTGAATTAGTTACTTTTGGTCCATTGATGTCCTCTAGTATAGCAATTTGAGTTTGCAACCTGCATCTGAATTGTTTCTTGTCCAATAGTTGCCTGAAATACTTAAACTTCTGTACTGAGATCTTTGTGTTGGTTTCTCATTGCCTTTGAAATGAAACATGAAATATGCTTTAGCTGTTAAAATGTCCTTGTACCTCAAGTATCTTCATATATTGCTGCTGCCAAATACAATATTTATATATTTATATCCCATCTTTATTATAATTTTACAAATAACTCATGGCCATGGACATATCCAACACATCTTCCTCCTCCTATTTTCTCCAGAGCAATTACCCTGTGAGGTGAGTTGGGCTGAAAGAGAGTGATTGGCTCAAGTATAAGTGGCTGCTTGCTTTAGTTGGATAGTTGGGATGATCTTCAGGTCTTGGGTGGTTCTACTAGGATTATATATACTCTTCCCAGCACTTTACTTATCCCACCAATGCATTGAGGAAGCACTTGGTGGATGTGCAAAAGTATAGTAAATTTTAAAAATTTTTATTGTATTATCACAATTATTTGTAGGATTCTAGGTTATATTTCTGGTTATTCCAGGATAGGAAAAATAGTAGTATTTACATTGGTCCCTGCAACTTTGAGTAAAGATGTGGGCTGTAGTGTTTGTGCTCTATTAGAATCATAACTCTAGTATGCTGTTTACTATGTTGTCAAAGGTTGCTTTCACAAAGACTTTACGTATTTCTGAGAAGTTTGATGTAATTGATTTCTTAAGAGGTAGCGGTATAAAACAACTAAATAAGCAGAGACTTTGCTCTGTTTGCCCTGTGGTTTTCTTTTTGGTATTCTTCTTGGGGTGTATAGACAACTGAATCGTAAGACTGGTAAATTGCAAAGACAGGTGTAGTAGAGACAAATGTTAATGGGGCCTCTCAAGACAAACAGCTGATACTCCGCTGATAAGTCTTTTATGGCATTCCACTTACACCAAAGGATGGAGTGGTGTAATAGCAGTCAAGTTAGCTTTCAGTTTGTGTGGGAGGAAGGTTCTTAAAATAATGATCAAGGACATATGTCCTGCATAGGGATGAATGTGGATGTTTCCTTTGATTTGCAGAGGATAGAATGCGTAATGTTTTAACTTGCTATGTTGTAAGCTGCTGAACATATTTGTGCCCTTTGTCCTGAAGTAAAACCAGGTATGGAATATTCAGCAGATATTGGAAATGAAGGTGAATGAATCATAGAATAACAGAGTTGGAAGGGATCTTGGAGGTCATCTAGTCCAACCCCCTGCTCGAGCAGGAGAGTCTATTCCAAATATTAGCCTCTGCCTAGGATCGAACTCACAGCCTCCCAATTGAGAGGCAAGAGCTCCACTTCTAGGCCACCAGAGCCCACCTAATCTTAAATCCAGGCCATTTTCAGTCACAGTTTACATTTTGCAATTTATATGGTTCCTGAACAGTCCTGTATGTTAATGGTTTATTATGAAAATTAAACTCTAATATATTGGAATCAAATAGGCGTTTGTACAATCTAACAGTGTATTGACACACATAATTCATATGTCTTTGACATATGTTTTATCGACTGTATTTGGAGCATTCCAATGATAAGATCAAAACAGGATGGACAGACCAGTGGTGGTATGCTACTGGTTCTGCCCAGTTCTGCTGAGCCGGTAGCGGCGATGAGCAGCGGAGACCGAACTGGTTCTCTCTGCCGCTCTGCTGTTGGGCCCACCCTGCCCGCCTGGGTTCCCATACTCACCTTTATCTTCTGCTTTTGAGGCTCAGCTGCTTTGCGTGGCACAGAACAGTGCTGGGCAGCAGCTGCTGAAGCAACTGGGAGAGTGCAAGCTTGTAGGAGGTGAGTTGGAACACCTCTGCGCCTGCACAAACACCTCTGCGCCTGCAGAGTGTGTGTTTGGCGTGCCCGTGCACGCAAAGTGTGTGTATGTGCACAAAGCGCGCCCACCAAGTCACGCCCACCAAACCAGTGGTAAAAGTTTTTGAATCCCACCACTGGGAGAAACCCTAAGGGACATAAACAGCCCTGAGATAGTTAGGCCCTATGTCAGGAAGGTTTTAATGTTAACTAGACAACCTGTGACCAAGTGGGTCATCCTTTCAAGGATATTTCCTTAAAATAACTTCTAATGTACTGCCTTCATTGGAAAGTACATTTAGAGATATAGCTGTTTTGAAAATAACAGTACAGATAGTCCTTGACTTACAACAGTTCATTTAATGACAGTTCAAAGTTACAATGACACTGAAAAAAGTGACATTATACCAGATGCTTTGGTCAGTCGGATTGAAAGCCACTGAGAAATTCAGGAGGCCCAGGATAGCTGCCCATCTTGTGCCCTCCAGAAGTCATCTGCTGTAACCAGTGCCATCTCAGTACTGTACCTTGGCTTGATCCTAGACTGAAAAGAGTTAGTCTGTTTCATCCAGGGCCATTTGTAGCTAAGCACCAAGCACCCTCCCAACAATCTCCTCTAAAAATATAGACACTGATAATAGTGCAGTTACAGGTAGTGCTGAACTTACAACAGTTATTTAGTGACCATTTGAAATTATGACAGACTCCCCCAAATGGTACTTCTGACCCAGATTTGAAGTTCTGGCATCCTCCCTCCAGGATCACATGATTGCATTTTGTGTGCTTGGCAACTATCTCTCATTTACAGCCATTTGCCATGTCCTGTGGTCATATGACCATGATTTACTATGGGTTTTTTTTCCAGAAACCAGTGTTTACTTCTGGTTTCTGGCAAAAAAATGCCATTGCAAACAATGAGTTCATATAAGGCCTGTGGCATTTGCTTAATGACCATGCTATTCACTTTATGACTGTTATGTTTGCTTAACCACCATGGCAAAAAAGTCATATAGATTGGGCACATGATGATTCACTTAATAGTCAGCATGACTTATGGCTGTAGTTCTAGGCATTATTATGGTCATAAATGGAGATTACCTGCACTGAATATTCATGATGTACAGCTCAAAACAATGGGTAAAAATTACAGTTCTGCCATTTGTGTCTAGCCATAAGCCAGGCTTGCCGTGTTGTCTGAATGCAGTCTTGTATCAAGTTGAAAGCAAAGCAATTTTGACAGCTGGTGTTGGACATTTGTCCTTTGCTAAAAACATAAATTAGCAATTCATGAAGAGGTCGCACCAAAATCATGATTTAATTTTATACACACTGAAAAATAGTGTGTGTTGATTGTTAGCTAAGGGGGAAAAACTTTTCTATTCACCAATCTTTATTCTAAACTATGAATTAATTCCATTGTTTTATCCTATCAGTTTCAGAAATGTTTGAACATACAATTTGTTCCTTGCTTCCTAGCAGTTGGAAAAGTTCCATGTCTCCTGTTTCCAGTTGCTAAAAAGAATGCTTCGCTCATTGCTTCCCCTCCCACACCAACTGTCTTGCCTTTCCTTTTTTTTTAAAGAATTTTTATTTTCAAACAGACATGCAAACAAACCATACAAACATAAAAAAATATAAAAACCATCTTCCAAATGTACATACAGTGTGTCAGTTGGTCACCAATTCTTTGTGTTTCCCTTTCCTCGCCATCACTCCTAATTTGTCAACAATTCTCACATTATTCATATTAGACATTCTTACATGTTTATCAATTATTATTTATACATGACTAGGCAAATTATTTCATTATTCATATGAAATATTCTCTACATTAATATAATATCATTACTATACCTTTATCCAATGGTTATATATTTCCACATCATATTTCATATCTATATGTTAATCTTATTAGAATGTATCAAATCTGTTACATTACCAAATCTTTTCATCTAAACATTAATAAAACAAATCCCAAATCATATATCATATGTCCTCATCCAGTGGGTACATATATCCACACCATTTTGTGCTAATTAACATTTTGTTTTAAAGTTGATATTATAGTTTCATCCAATAATTATATATATCTGTGTTGCATTTCATATCAATCTGTTAAACTTCTATTACAAAATTATCAAATCTAGTATGTTACCCTGGTTATATATATATACACATCCTACTTTATATCATATATTAAACTTATTAGAAATTTATCAAATCTATTACCATGTTTTTTTTATCCAACCATTGATAAAACAAATCCCATATCATATAAAATTGTTTATCTTCTTGTTCTCTAATTTCAAACATCAGTCTACTCATTTCAGCACAGTCCATAATTTTCTTAATAACTTCCTCCTGCATAGGTATTTTATCGTTTTTCCAGTTTTGGGAAAATACAATTCTAGCCGCTGTCAAAACATTTACAATCAAATACTTCAACTCTTTGCTGTAAATATCTGGTACAATTCCCAATAAAAATATTTCTGGCTTCAAGTCTATGTGTTGTTGTATCATTTTTCCAACCACGTGTGGATTTTAGTCCAATATCTTTTCGCATCTGAGCATGTCCACCACATGTGGTATCCAGGTATCTGATGACATTTCCAACATCTATCTGATTTATTCTTAAACATTCTTGCAATTCTCAGGGGTAAATGCCACCTGTAAAACATCTTATACAAATTTTCTTTATAAGCAGTTGACATTGTCATTTTATAATTCTGAGACCATAGTTTTTCCCATTTCTCTAAGTCAATCCCATATCCAAAATTTTTCCCCCATGCAATCGTTTCTTTAACTTGCTCCTCCTGCATTTTAAATTCTAACAAATATCCATAAAGGTTTTTAATCACTTTTTCATCTGTACCCATCAATATTTTATCTAACTCAGTCAACTTATTATAAATACCTTCTGTTTTAATATCTTCATCAAATCTAGATTGTACTTGCAAATATGAAAAGCAATTCATTTTTATACCTTTTTCTTCCAACGCTTGCATAGATTTAAGTTCACCCTTTTCATTTAATATCTCACCATATCTAACTGTTTGTTCCTTTTTGTATATCACTGGATATGAAAAGGCTTCAATTGTAGATATCCATGATGGAATTTTCGAATAATGTTGTTTTTTAATCTTCTCCCAATTTAAAAACAAAGCCTCTCAATATAATGTCTCCTAAAATATCCTTGTGTTTTAGTTCCTCTATACCAAAGAAATGCATGCCACCCCAGTAACAAATCATGTCCTTCTAGAGTCAATAATCTATTGTTCCTTAATGTTATCCAATCTTTTACCCACATCAGGCTTGCCATCTGATAATATAGTTCCCAATTGGGTAGTGCAAAGCCTCCTCTTATTCTTGCATCCTGTAACAGCTTTTTATTCTCGCTTTTTACCTTGCCATATATATTTCAAAATAATTCTATTTAAGTCTTCAAAGTACTCTTTCCTAGTCTAATTGGAATTGTCTGGAACAAATATAAGATTCTAGGCAATATATTCATTTTAATTGTTGATATTCTTCCAATAAGTGATAATTGTAAATTTTTCCATTTTTCCAAATCTGTCGCTATCTGTTGTTTAAGTTTAATATAGTTATCCTCTTTCAATGTGCTACATCTTGATGTAATATATATCCCTAAATACTTAACCTTATTTGTGACCTGTATTTCTATAACTTCTTCCAGTTCTTTCTTCCATCTCACTAGCATATTCTTTGTTAATATCTTTGTTTTGTCTTTGTTAATTTTCAAACCTGCTACTCTTCCATAGTCTTCTATTCTTTCTATTAGTTTAGGTGCTGACTCCATTGGATCCTCTAGTATGAATACTAGGTCATCTGCAAAGGCTTGTAATTTCTTTTTTGATTTTCATTCCTTTTATTTGTTTATCTTCTCTAATACATCTGTTCAACACTTCTAATGTTAACACGAACAGCAGAGGCGACAGATGACAACCTTGCCTAGTCCCTTTTCTTATATCTATGTGTTCTATTAGTTCACCATTTGTCAGGACTTTTGCAGTTTTTTCTGAATATATAGTCTCAATGGCATTCATAAAGTTTTGGCAAAGCCCATTTGTGCCATTTGCAATAACATAAAGCGCCAATTCACGTTGTCAAAAGCTTTTTGAGCATCCAAGAATATCAAAGCCATTTGTTTCTCAGGATGTGCCTCATAATACTCCAAAGTGTCCAAAATTATTCTCATATTATGTTTAATTTGTCTTTTTGGTAAGAATCCATTTTGATCAACATGTATAAAATTACTTAAATACCTTTTCAATCTTTCTGCTAAAATTGAAGCAAAAATTTTATAGTCCGAGTTTAATAAAGAAATAGGCCTATAGTTTTGACTTGTTGTAGGTCTGTATCCTCCTTCGGTATAAGTGTAATATATGCTTCTAACCACGTCTTAGGTATTCTTTTCTTTGACATAACTTCATTCATTACTTCTAGTAGTTGGAGGTTCAGCACCTCTTGAAATGTTTTATAAAATTCTGCTGGCAAGCTATCTGGGCCTGGTGCTTTGCCTGTATTTTGTTTCTTCAAAGCTTCTGTTAACTCCATCATTGTTATATTTCCTTCTAACATAGTTTCAATATCCTTAGGTATCTGTGGTAGCTTTGTCTTTTGTAAATATTGTTTAATTTTTTCTTCTTGAATGTTTTCTTGATGGTACAGTTTTCCATAGTAATCTTGTATAATTCTTTTCTTCATTTCCATAGCAAACATGTCCATCTTCATCTGCTAAGTGACTAATTTTCCTTGATTCTTTCTCCTTTCTAAGTTTATAGGCTAACCATCTTCCTGGTTTATTTGCATCCTCAAAATAATTCTGCTTAGCATTTTTAATCTTTTGGGCCAGCTCTTCCTTTTCCAGTAATCCCATTTTATGTTTAATTATGTCCATTTTAGTTTTAATGTCTCTTTTTGTGGAGATTTCTCTAGTTCTTTTTCTAGTTTTTATAGTCATCTTCTAATATTTTAAAAGTCTTTTTCTGTTTGATATTTCTTTTCCTTGTATAGTCAATTATCAGGCCTCTCGTGTAGGCCTTCATAGTATCCCAAAGGTTCTGCAACGATGTATCCTCTTTTATATTTTCTTTAAAAAAGAATGTCAGTTCTTTCTCAATTTTCTGTTTAAAGTCTTCTTCCTTTAATATCCTATTGTTTAAAGTCCATCTAGATCTCGTCTTTCGCCCTTTCCAAATAACAATCATTGGATTATGATCCTGAGTACTCGCTTCTATTTCAACTTTTGTATATTGTAAAGTAAATCAGCTGTAGTCCATATCATATCTATTCTTGACCATGATTCATGTCTGTTTGAATAAAATGTGTATTGCTTTTCCCCTATATTTCTCTACATACATCTTTTAGATTTATTTCTTCTGTCATTTGAAAAAAGGATTTTGGTAGCTTCTTCCTAACTTTCTTTGTTGTTTTTGATGTTTTTATAATCCAACTGTTCATTAATTATTCCATTAAGATCTCCCATCATACATATATTAGCATAATCAATTCAATTATTTTTGTGCAACTTTTTAGCTATATAATTTATAAAATGCTTTCAACTGCTTTTAATAGTGAGATTAAAGTCCATTTATATTCATCATAATCGATTTCTTTCTTCCATTTTAAGAAAACCTTGTAAGGGGATTTGTTATATAGTAGACTTTACTTGGCTTTGTTCTCTAGGGCACCACCTACTGCACATGTTCTTCTCTCTCAACTTCTTAGTATTTCCTTGTAGTACTGAGCAAGAGTTCTTTTTCCTTGATCTTCCTCTTTCCTCTAAAATATTCATCATAAAATAATTCCGCCCCCTTTTCAGCTGTATCAGTTCTATGTCTTTGTTCCGCCAAGTAAAAGGGGCCTTCTGGTGTCAACCATCTGTAGTTTAAGCAACTCTTAAAAATATTATTTATTTATTTATTAATGGGACTTATATGCGCCCCATCTCCGAAGACTTCGATGACTTACAATAAAACAGACACAATAAATATTTAAAAATTAAATTAATGGTCCCAATTAATACAAAACTAAAAACCGCAAATCTAAAACACCCCACCCATAGGTCACAGCCGGCTTGGTGAAATAACCAGGTCTTCAAGTCATGGCGGAAGGTGCGGAGGTCAGGGCCAAGCGGAGCCCAGGGAAGTTGGTTCCAGAGTTCAGGGACGCGACAGAATAAACGCGTCGTCGAGGGACCGCCAGCGGCATGCCGGCTGATGGGACAAGAGTCCCTGTCTGTGACTTCGTACAGAGCGGTTAGTATTCGATGTCGGCAGCAGTCTCTCCCTTAAATAATAAGGACCCATGTCATGTAGGACTTTGTATGTTAAAGTTAAAACCTTGAATCTCACCGGAGGGCAACGGCAACCAATGCAGGCAGCGCGGGAGGGGGCTAACATGGGAGAACGGAAACTCCCATCACCGCCCAGCGCCGCATTTGCACCAGCTGCAGTCTCGGATGGTATGCAAGGGCAGTCCTAAATAGAAGCGTTGCAATAGTCAGTCGCGAGGTAACAAGGGCATGAGTGACTGTCATGGGGCATCCCGGTCCAGGAGCAGGCGAAGCTGGCGAACCAGCGGACCTGGGCAAAGGCCCCCTGGCGGCGGCTCCCACCTGCTCCTCCAGCGGGCCGTGCATCCAGGAGGACCCCAGGTTCCTCGCCCTGTCCACAGGGGCAACACCACTCCCCTATGGTCAGCGATGGACATTCTAAGCTGGAGCGGGATGCGGTATGTACAACCACTCAGTCTTGGCGGGTTGAGTGAAGCATGTTGCCGTCCATCCAGATCCGTACCGCATCCAGACAGCGAGTCATCACGGAGAGGGCATCACTGATCTGGTTTGGGGTGGAAATATACAGTTGAGTATCATCCGCATATTGATGATACCTCACCCCAAAACCACGGATGATCTCACCCAGCGGTTTCATGTAGATGTTAAATAAGAGGGGAGGACCGACCCTGAGGGTGGCGCCCTTGGGGCGACCTCTGCCCCCTGCCAACACCGATTCGACCGCCCTGCAGTAGGAGAGAGCCACGAAGAACAGTGCCCCCACCCCCAGCCCAAAGGCGTGCAAAAGGATACCATGGTGATGGTATCGAAAGCAGCTGAGAGGTCTAATAGGACCAGGACAGAGGAAAAACCCTGTCCCGTGCCCTCCAGAGATCATCCAACAGTGCGACCAATGCCGTCTCCGTGCTGAAACCAGGCGGAAGCCCGATTGATGCGGATCGAGGTAGTCCGTTTCCTCCAGGAAGCGGAAATTGCGGGCCACCACACTCTCAACAACCTTAGCCAGCGAAGGTTGGAGACTGGAGCGAAAGTTGTCTAACACGGTGGGTCCAGGGCAGGCTTCTTCAGGAGGGGCCTCACCACCGCCTCCTTCAAGGCGGAGGAAAGACACCCTCTCTCAAGCGTTGACAACTGCCGGATCCAGCGCGGTGACCTCCCTGGCGGCATAAGCCAACCAGGAGGGGCAGGTCCAACAAACATGTGGTGGAACTCGGCGCATAATCCCGTCCACTTCATCCCGGAAACAGGATCGAACTCATCCCAAAGCGTAATGGCCAGACTCCCGTATCCGCTCCTCCAACCACTGCAAATCAGAGGACAACCGCTCGAATCCGGCGATCTTATCCGACAGATATTGCCCAAATTCCTCAGCCCTTCCCAGCGGGTCGGCCCCTCCTCTGGGCGAAGAAGGGGCGTGTGACCCGGAACAGAGGCGGCTGGCGGTTATCTCGGGCGCTATGAGGCGGAGAGATAAGACATTCTGCGCTCTCATGGCTCCCAGGTAAGTCCTAATATGGGCTCTTAACTGGGCTCGTCGGCCTGGGAGCGGGTGGCCCTCCACCTGCTCTCTAAGCCCCTTGGCGGCGTTTCATCTCCCGGAGCTCCTCTGAATACCAGGGAGCCATTGGGATCCACGGCGTGTAAGGGGTGCATGGGGACAACCCTGTCGAGGCTTCGGCAGCCCGTTGCCAGGCGGTCGCCAGATCCTCGGCAGAGCCGTGAGTCAGGGAAGAGGAAGAGGCCCCAGCTCCATCTGGAACGCTCGGGTCCATAAAGCCTGAGGCGGAACCACCTCGTGGCTCCTCATCCCAGCAGTGGGGGGCTTGTTGGAAGACCACCGTAGGAGATAGTGATCAGACCATGGAGCGGGCAAAGGCGTAAAGTGGTCTGCCCTCTGTCACTATGCCACCACTCAGAGACAAAAACAAGGTGAGAGTGTTCCCCCTCATGAGTGGGGCCATGAATTAGTGGGTCAGGCCCATGGCTTCCATGGAAGCCATGAATTCCTGGCCAATCCCGGCACACCCCAGGGAAGGCAGATTAAAATCCCCAGGACTATAAGGCCTGGGATCTCCCCCACCCGAGGGGGCGTCCAGGAGCCCAGGCAGGGTTGCTGTCACACAGCTGGGAGAAAGGTATGCAAGCAGCAAACCCACCTGACCATTAGGCCCCACTTCAGGAGGAGGGTCTCACTCCGCCTATCTCTGGGATAGTGACCTCCCTTGGAAGTAAGGTCTCCCTAATAACCACAGCCACCCCACCACCCCTACCCTGGGCCCGGCGGCGGTGCACAACTTCGAAAACCTGGAGGGCATAATTCAACCAGAGGACACCTCCCTCGGGCCCAACCAGGTCTCGGTGATGCAAGCCAGGTCCGCAGCCTCCTCCTCAATGATTTCACGGAGGAGGAGGGATTTATGGCCACGGACCTGGCATTAAAATACACCAGTCTGAGCCCAGGGGTCCCAATTCCCGAACTCCCTAAGGAGGAGGTCATGGGTCGGAGGCGGCGACCGCAGTTGGCGACGCAGCTCCCGACATGATACCCTATGCCACGGCGTCTGCTGCCAACCCCAACCACCCTGGGAATGCGCCCCCACCTCAGTCCCGGGCCCCACAGGCCCCCAACCTCCACCCCCCCACCACGAACCGGGCTGCAAAGACCTATTAACCCTCCTCCTAACCCCTTAAGGCGGCTAGTTAAAAATTTTAAAAGTTTCCCCTTCCTTCTAAATTTGGAATTTGGCCCATTTACTGCAGCATGCCACCTCTCGGGATCCCAAGATCCGTCATTAAGAAGCTCTTGATAAAGTGCAGGGCCATTCTACAGACTGGGGAACCGTCTGGAGGGCCCATAAGTCTGCTGGCGAGTAGGCAGGCATAACATATACATCTTAGGCAAGACAGGGGGCAGCTGGTTGGATGGAAAAAATTGTAAAGGTGGAAATACAATAAGAGCGGACTAAATGAGAGTCAGGAAATAATCCATGTCGGCAACTCTCTCACAGCTGCCGACAGTTAGAGTCAAATAAACAAGTCACTGTGCTGCCACCAAAGTGACTTGCGGTATAAAATCCTGAATAATTCCCTGCACTCACACTGCAGGGAAAAATCACATCCTCCCACTGCCCTCACACCACAGTGGGAGGTAGTCCAATCTCAGAGAAGTATAGGTCCATGGAAGTGGTACAGATGACCCAGGCACCATCAATAGTGTCAATGAGTCCAAGATGGCAAAAACAATGAAAGGCGGGTCACAGATGGAATGTCCAAGAGTCCAAGAGTCCAAACAAGGTGCAGTGTCCAAAGCCAAACCCGGCCACAGATCTGGGGCCACAATCCTTTCACGGGGAAGGGCACCACCAACCGACTCTGCCCATAATCCCCAGCCAGGAAGGCGCTTCCCTCAGTCCAGGCCATGGGTGGGAACATGCCCCCGGAACTCTTGGATATACAGGCCTCCCTCCCTTCCGTATGTCCGACTCTCCCAGAACTTCTGGGGAAAAGTAAAATAAAGGGGTAGGGGCTCCCAGGGGTGGTTCAGAAACCCATCCCCCATAGCCACACCACCCAAGTCAGAGCCGGAAAGAGAGGGAGAAAGCCATTGGACCGACCAACAGCCCTTCACTGGGGACTCCATGGCTACCTCCATATAATGTAGGCAGCCACAGCACCAAGTCCAGGCCATCTCCGCTGCCATCAACTCCCGTTTGGTGGGGAAAAAAAAACCCCAGCGCCGCAGTCAAGCCGTAGCTGATCCAGCCCATTGGAACCGGTCTTGCCACACTCGCCGCCAGCAGTCCAGAGCCGGCGACTAGTAGCGATGGTATCGGTCCACAAGGTGCACACTGGGACTCGCAGCCACCAGGGCACAGGACACAGGGCGGGGGACAGCAGGCGGATCGCAAGGCAGAACAACAACCAGCGTCGCCGTCAGCGAGCTCCAAAGAGCAAACAACGCCGTCGCTGCTGCTGCTGCTACCGCTGCTGCCGGCTGCGTGCTAGCCCGGCTGACAAACCGGATAGGAAAGCGCGGGGAGAATCGATCTAGCCACGCCCGAGCCGTCGGCTCAAATTCCACCAAACGGCTCGTGGCACCCCAGGCGCACCCTGAGGAGATGGCTCCAGGGACAAGGGGAGCGGGTATCCTCCTCCCCAGAAAACCAGCTAAACCACCGAAATGCCCAGACGAGCCTCTCAACCACAGACCGCCATCTTGAGCATGCGCAGTATTGAGTTACTGCTGAACATAACAATTAAAAAATACAAGTAATTTAAATCTCATCAGCGATGCCATGTGTGTGGGATGGGTTTGTCCTTGGATGACCATGTGCCACAGATTAAGATAGATTCTTCTTTGTGCTTCTGCCTTCTCCAAATGCTAAAGAAAATGGAGTCTGGCTTCCCAGCATGCACTTGTTTTGAGAGTGCAGGCTGATGGATAAGTGGATTGGGTCAGCTTCAAACAATATACTTGTTATTTTGTCTCTCTGGCCACTAGGTGGGGCTGGAGCGCAACAACAGTATATAAAAGTTATATGCTGGGGCATGACATTAACAACTGCAATGATTCACTTAACAACTGTGGCAAGAAAAGTCATAAAATGGGGCCAAACTCATTTAACAAATTTTTCACTTAGCAAAATAAATTTTGGGCTCAATTATGGTCATAACATGAAGACTACCTGTATTAACCACGGTGCCATGGTGACACAGTGTTTAGCATGCAATACTGCAGGTTACCTCTGCTGCCTGCTGGCTGCCTGCAATTTGGAAGTTCAAATCTCATTCAGGCTTCCATCCTTCTGTGATCGGTAAAATGAGGACCCAAATTGTTGGGGGCAATATGCTGACTCTGTAAACCACTTAGAGAGGGCTGTAAATCATTGTGAAGTGGTATATGAGTCTAAGTGCTATTGCTGCTAACCACTGTAGACTAGTTTGGACAGGAATGTGCAGGTTGCAAAAATAATAAATGAACTAATTTTATCTAAGCTTTTATTATTGTAATATTGAATTAACTCCAAGCATTCTAGAAACAATTGATTTTCTTGACTTTCCTTTTCAATGTTATTTTTCCCAATTTATTCATTTTTTTTAGAAACTTGCATTTTTAAAGACAGATATAACTATTGGGAAATTTTAAGAAATTGCTCACTTACATGTACATTCAATATAATTATAGTTGCCGTTTTCAATTGCATCAATATTTTTATGCATACATACAGTCTTTATTGATTAGCCCTTGGGCCGTATCAAAGTGCAAAGTTCCAGCAATAAATTATTGTTAAAATTTGATGAAAACAATTCAAAATGGAATTTAGTAAAATACAAGTTAAAATGGAATTGGATAAAATGCAATTTAAAATGGAATCAGAATAAAATACAATTTAGATAAAATAATAATAAAATACAATCTAAAATGAAGTTGTAATAATGTAGAATAATTTAAGATATAGATAAAATATGACAGCATCATACTTTGGAGTCACCCCTACAATCCACCCCAATCAGTCCCACATATGCAGATCTCAACCCGATCATTTTGTTTAAGTACTGTGCTACATTAAATGTTATTTTCAAGTTCTGGCCGGACATAAGGTAAGTTCTTTTGATATGGGGTCATTCGTCTGGTGTATAGACCAACATACCTGTCTCTCACCCTCTTATATATGCAACAATCAAATAGGATGTGAGCCAGGTCCTCAACCTCCGCTGCTCCGCAAATGCAGAGACATTCATGCTACGGTATAGCATGAAATCTCCCGGATCTGACCATTGTGTCAAGCTGTTCAAATCTCGCTCTTGTAAATATCTCCCTAAGCTGTTTTGGGAGTTGTAACTTCAAGTAACTGTCTACTTGAAAAGTACATTTGTATTTACTCAGCCATTTCAAGTTACCCACCTTACTAAGGATAGCTATGTCAGTTTGTGCTTCTATATCCTTAATTCTTTGGGCAACTCTTTTAGATTGTTCTCCTGTTACACAAGAGACAGGAAGGCCACAACTTCTTACAAAATTTGTTAGTTTGGTGATCCAGGAGCTTTGTGATTGTAGTTTCATTTGCTCTAGTAGGCATAATTTGGGTAGTCTATCAGTCTCCATTTCATTAACTTTGCACCAGTAGTTATAAGCTTTAATTTTAGATAATGCCTGAATTGTATGAATTCCCAATTCAGCTCTAACTGCTGCACAGATGTTCTTGGATCTACACCCAAAATACATCTCAAATGTTGGGACTGTGTTTGTTCTAAGACTGGTTGAGTAGACCCCAAATTTCTGCTCCATACAAGAGCATTGTGGTAATCTTAGCCTTACAAACCTTGATTAGTGGGGCTAGGGACCCTGGGTAACTATGGTTTTTTAGTTTGAGCAATAAATTCAAATGGGCTTTTGCTCTAAATGTGCTCCGTTGATGATGGCAGGCCCAAGATCCAGTCTTGGAAAAAGTTACACCCAAATATACAAAGGTGTTAACCTGTTCAATTGGTTCACCATCTAATTGCCACTTATGTCTCTGATGGTTTATTCCAAGCACCATTATTTCTGATTTAGATTTACTAATAATTAGGGAGTTATCCTGGCAATAACAGCTAAATCTTCTTAATAGCCTACGTAATCTTACTTTTGAGTATGATAATAAAATCATATCATCAGCATAAAGCACGCTGTTACAGTAAGTATTTAGGATCATCGACGAAACATGCACATTTCTCCACTCTCATTGTGTTTGCAGATGATTGCCCGGTTGCCTTGTTTAGGGTCGCTCGCTGCCTCCTGCATCAGGAGGTGAGGGAGGATCCTTTGCAGGGAAGGGCTGAGGAGTTTAGTCAGCATCTGCTGGATAAGATCGCTCAGATTCGGGCTGGCTTGGACTCCGACTGGCAGGAGTTGGATGAAGGAGTTACGAGCAGTCTGGCTGACATCATCTGGGATGAGTTTGAGCCTGTGTCCTTAATGGAAGTGGACAGGACCATGCGGAGACTGAGTTCCACCACATGTTTATTGGATCCGTGTCCCTCCTGGTTGGTATATGCCTCCAGGGAGGTTACACGTGGCTGGCTCTAGGCAGTTATCAACGCTTTGTTAAGGGAGGGATCCTTTCCCACTGCCTTGAAGGAGGCGGTGATGAGGCCCCTCCTTAAGAAACCTGCCCTGGACCCAGCCATTTTGAAAAACTTTTGTCCGGTCTCCAACCTTCGCTTTGTGGTGAAGGTTGTTGAGAGTGTGGTGGCCCATCAGCTCCCGGGGTTCCTGGAGGAAGCCGATTACCTAGATCCGTACCAATCGGGCTTCTGGGCCGGGTACAGCATGGAGACAGCATTGGTCGCACTGATGGATCATCTCTGGAGGGCTTGGGACAGAGGATTTTCCTCTGTCCTAGTCCTATTAGATCTCTCGGTGGCTTTCAATACCATCAACCATGGTATCCTATTGCGATGCCTTGGTGGTTGGGGGTGGGGGGCACCGTTTTACGGTGGTTCTCCTCCTACCTCTCGGGTCCTTCACAATCGGTGTTGGCAGGGGGACAGAGGTCGAGTCCAAGGCCCCTAGTTTGTGGGGTGCCTCAGGGCTCAGTCTCTCCTGTTCAACATCTGTATGAAGCTGCTGGGTGAGATCATACGTGGATTCGGGGTGAGGTATCATCAATATGCTGATGATACCCAGTTGTTCATCTCCACTCCAAACCAAATTGGTGATGCTCTCTTTGTGATGTCTCATTGCCTGGATGCGGTGCGGATCTGGATGGGGACGAACAGGCTCCGACTCAACCCGGCCAAGACTGAGTGGCTGTGCGTACCGGCACCTTGGATAATTCAAGAGGTTCTATCATTGGCCATGTGGGGAGAGATGTTGCCCCCTGTGGATAGGGTTCACAATTTGAGTGTCCTCCTGGATCCACAGCTCAATTTGGAGGAGCAGGTGAGAGCTGTGACCAGGGGGGCATTTGCCCAGATTCATCTGGTGCACCAATTGCGTCCCTATTTGGACCAAGATTCCCTACGGATGGTTGCTCATGCACTTGTGACTTCCCGAATTGACTACTGTAATGCTCTTTACATGGGACTGCCCTTGCAGACCATCCGGAGGCTTCAACTGGTGCAGAATGCGGCCGCGCAGGTAGTGATGGGAGTGTCCCGATACTCCCATGTTACACCCCTCCTGCGCGACCTGCATTGGCTGCCGGTTGCCTTCCAGGTGAGATTCAAGTTATTAGTGATCATATATAAAGTCCTTCATGGCTTGGGTCCGGGGTACTTGCGGGAGTGTCTCCTGCCAGCGTCGACTTCCAATCGCTCTGTACGCTCCCACAGGCAGGGCCTCCTGGGGGTGCCATTGGCCAGACATTGTCAGCTGGCGGTGCCCAGGGGTAGGGCCTTCTCTGTGGGAGCACCCACCCTGTGGAATCAACTCCCCTTGGAGCTCCGGCTGGCCCCTGACCTCCGTTCCTTTCACCGTGACCTAAAGACTTGGTTGTTTCAACAGGCCAGCCTGGACTGAATGGGATGGGGTGGGGTTTTATCGATTTTAGTTTTAATTGGGTTTTAATTTTTTATTGGGCTAATTTGACTGGTTTAATTGTATTTTAATATTTGTATTCTCATTTCTTATTGTAAGCTGCCCTGAGTCCCTGGGAGAGAGGGCGCCTATAAATCAATAAATAAAAATAAAAATAAATGTGTACCATGGCATCCTTCATTAATCCTGGCAGGTCATTGATGTATAAATTAAATAATAATAGGGCCAGGATACACCCTTGTCTTACCCCTTTATTTGTGTGAATCCTGTTAGTCAGGGCCCCATTAACCCCATACCGCACCCTCAAACAGGTACTTGCAAAAGGGCTTTAATCAAAGCCAGGAATATTTTTATGCTTTGGACAACATTTTGAGTACAAATTAAAATCATGTCCATTTCTTTGACCAGGTATTTGGAGTGTATCAAAGTTTCTTCATCAGAATGGGTAATGGTTGTCATAGTGCAGTGATGGTGAACCTATGACACATTTCAAAGGAGACATACCATGTTTTAGATGATACACCGACATTCACCAACACCCAACTACAGCTATTCTCAAAAGCATGCCCTGTTCTCATGCAATTTTAGAGGCTACAGAGACTGCACAAGAATGGAATGTGCTTTTGCATGGCCTCCAGAGGTTGTGAAGGGGTCTACTGTTGAATGACTTCCTATAACCCCTGAAGATTGTGTGAGAACAGTTGTGCTGTCACATGGTTTTTGGAGGCTATAGACTCTCAGGAGCCACTTCAGGAATGAACACCTCAGATGACCAGGAGCAGCCTTGCATAGGGCACAGGGGCCTATCAACAGAAAGAAAACACTCTCTGAAAATAAGTGGCATATGGCAAATCCTAAGAATCATTGGGCTGCAGAGGCAATCACGTGGTTTGTATACCTGGCTTTCTTGAGTGGCAGAGATAGCACTCAGGCCCAGCTTTGGGGCTATCATGGAACGCCTCTGTTCAGGTGGCCTAGATGGGGAAAGATAGAAAATTATTTCTCTTTTATGTTGAGGTGGGAGTGGGGGGCGTGTAACATGACAATGTCAAATTAGGCATTTTCTAATTTTTGACATAGCAAGTGTCGAAAGATTCATCATCACAATAACAATGTGTTGTTAATATAGCAGATTAAAAACAAGAAGATCCTAATTTCAGCTACGCAGGTCAGCTGTCCAGCAAAGCTTTTCTCACTGTTATTATGTATACATTGAACATCTGATTAATTACCCTTTCAGGAATAATCAATAGGTGATAATGCAACCATAATTGTAGTAAAAATGTTATTTGTATTATCATATATGTGCGTGTGTAATCTTTTCTTTACACTAACACACTAACAACAAGCTTTTTTTATATATACTCTCAGTTGAAATACTGTTTTTTTTCTTTTAAGCTTTTAAGCTGAGCCTTGGTGGCTCAGGCTGTTAAACGCCTGCTCGTAAGATCCAGCTGTCTACAATTACTATAGGCTCGAATCCCACCAGGCTCAAGGTTGACTCAGCCTTCCATCCTCTCGGGGTGGGTAAACTGAGGACCCAAGATTGTTGGGGGCAATTAGCTGACCTTGTAAAAATGCCGCTTAGTAATAAGCAGGCATATACAATGGAATGAAGGCTATTGCTGAGCACATTGGGTTGTGCTCCAAAAATTGTAAGCCGCCCTGAGTCTTGGGAGAAGGTGCATATAAATGTAATTAAAAAAAAAAAAGCTGAGATTTTCTTTTACTTTGCAAATTTTATTCATCTGTCATTTTCAACACATGTGTGGATTACAAACTATATCAAGAGGGCAACATTAAGTGGAGCAGAGTGTCCACATCAGGACATCATACCTGAAAATCCGGCAGTGGCCAGGCAACAAAGCAAGGAAGAAAGGATAAGTACAAAACACTTGTTGACAGAGAGAAACAGGATAAACTTTCAAGGTAGGAAGTAGGAGGTTAAGAGCAAAGCATGCGCTAGAAAACAGCCTAAGATTTCCAACAAATAAAAGTATATATTATTTCATAAAGGTCCAGGAACTTTTATAAATTTTAAAATCTCCAAATTTTTTTTAATCTTTTTCAAACTTTTTATTGTTTTTTTTCAATTTTTAAATCTTTTTCCATTTTAAATTTCTTTTTCCATTTTTTTAAAAAAATCTTTTTCAACTTTTTTTATTTTTAATTTTTTAATTAAATCTTTTTTTTAAACTGTTTACTTATTTTAATCCTTTAGAAATTTTTAAAGTCTTGATGAACTAAGAGAAAAAAAAATAATAAACCATAAAAAAAGTGGCAGACACTTTAAAACAGGGAAGGTAGTGATGAATTTTCCAAGACAGAGACCAACCTTATAAACTACTGTAAACTGACACTTTACAACAGGGAAAATATTTGATTTTTAAATTTTTAGATATTTAAATTTTTAACAACTGTCAGCTGTCGAACTAGCGAATCCAAAAAGAGAACTCCTAGGACATTGCACTTCCCAAAAAGTAAATTGAACACGGAAACAAAATAACATGGTACAGCAACGTTTTAGAACAATAGAAGGGGAAACAAGTGTTTTACCTAATTAAGAAGGCTACAGGAAGGGGTTCTGGTAGGAGCAGAATAGATCTCTGTAAGAAACTTATGATGTAGTGTAGTGCAATGTTCTTGGCAAAATCCACCGTATTCCTTCTAGTAGGAAGATTGGAAGATCAAGCACTGAGCACTTTAGAAAAACAGAAGTACACAAAAGTAAGGCAGTTGAGGTTGTATTCACTTCATCAATATTTACATGTATATAGGCATGCACTTAATGGCCCCAGGACCTACAAAATGATGAGGCCATAAATAGCAGAATGATGTCAGGATAGAAGAGAATGTTAGCCACCCATGAAACAAAATACAGCAGCTATTTTTAGCATTAGTTTTTTTGGAATGGAATGGCCACACACACATAACTGACAGTCTATAATTACCAAACACTTATTGATAGTAATTCTTAATAGAGATATATACAGGTGAGGAACAGGCCTAAATGAAGAGATGCCCAGTTGTAGCATATTTTAGGGGCACCTGTCCTGTGGCAATAAGAATGAACTAGCACTCTTCAATATATTTTGAGACTATGACCACATACGCAAGCAGCATAGTATTTTGAGAGGGCCAACTGGCAGATGGATAATCTATGCCAAGCCATTTTACCCTATTCTTTTATGTGCCAACTTGTAGAAGTCAAGGATTATCAGTAAATAGGTTATCAGTCTAGAGTTCAAGCTATCATATAGAGAGAAGCACTCAACTTTAGAGAATGGTAACAGTTCAGTGTCACACATGCCTGTATCTTTTTCCTAAAATATTTATGGAAACAGGAAGAAAAAATGTGCCCTCTCTCTTGCTAGGCTGATGGTATAAGATGTTTCTTGGGCCTGTCCCTTCTAAGTCAGGTATTTCCCTCTGCCTGTTCCTTTCAATTTTACTTCAGGAACCAGACATGTAGTTTCGATGGGAACAAGTCTACAAAGTGCCTTTTAGCTAAATGTGGAGGTTTATTTTTTCCAATTCAGTGCAAAAATATCCAAAATTTAAGACAATTTTCCTGACCATAAGGTTGACTGAACCTCTAACCCCTGCTTGTTCCCTGAAGTGGGCTGTGAAAATAACCTTCCAAGAATGGAGGAAAAACTACACCCCTAACAACTATCAGATAAAACATATCTTAGCCCACACAAGGATAAGGAAAGGTTTCCCTGTCCAGTTGTGTCTGACTCTAAGATGTGGTGGTCATCTCCATTTTTCCAAGGGAGCCAACATTGTCCAATGATACTTTCCATGGTCATGTGGCTGACATACAATAAAGTGCATGGAATGCTGTTACCTTCCCTCTGAATTGATACCTATTAATCTACTCACATTTGCATGCTTTTAAGTGCTGGGTAGTCAGTAGCTGGGGCAGGAATGGAAGCTGGCCCCTGGTCTCTAACATGGGTTGCCAGCTTTCCAGCTGACAAGCTCAGCTTTTTAACCACTGATTGCACCCCACAGAAGGAATAGGGGTGTGGAAAATGCCTTATAAGAGATTATATCTAGTTCTCTGGAAAGTCCAGGCAATGGAGGGACAAGTGCTTTCAGACTTGCAGGATTCTATAACTGCAACCTTACAATCAAGATATTACCTGTGGTTATGGTTTCTTGTATGTATCTCAAAGGATTGACTTACTCTATTTTATGAGCAAAGTTGGTGAGCAGTTTTCAAATCGCTTCTCAACAACCAGCCTCCAGCCCAATCTCAACTAACTCACTGAATCTGAGCAAAGAAATCAAGAAGTCATACATCAGACAAGATATTATTCTAGGAGATTTTAATCAAGGCAACTTATGGAAAGAGCTCCCAAAATATTTCCAGCATGTCAATTGTCCAACTAGAGGCAAGAATACTTTTGCTACACAACACTATTGCTACACAACACTAAAAAAATGCTTATCGGCTCTTTGCCACAAGCAGCTCTGGGACATTCTGATCA
>SOZL01001263.1:108582-137890 GCA_009733165.1 Naja naja
AAAATGGAATCAGAATAAAATACAATTTAGATAAAATAATAATAAAATACAATCTAAAATGAAGTTGTAATAATGTAGAATAATTTAAGATATAGATAAAATATGACAGCATCATACTTTGGAGTGACCCTACAATCCACCCCAATCAGTCCCACATATGCAGATCTCAACCCGATCATTTTGTTTTAAGTACTGTGCACATTTCTCCACTCTCATTGTGTTTGCAGATGATTGCCCGGCTGCCTTGTTTAGGGTACTTCGCTGCCTCCTGCATCAGGGGAGGTGAGGAGATCCTTTGCAGAAGGGCTGAGGAGTTTAGTCAGCATCTGCTGGATAAGATTGCTCAGATTCGGGCTGGCTTGGACTCCGACTGGCAGGAGTTGGATGAAGAAGTTACTGGCAGTGTCTGTGACATCATCTGGGATGAGTTTGAGCCTGTGTCCTTAATGGAAGTGGACAGGACCATGCGGAGGCTGAGTTCCACCACGTGTTTATTGGATCCATGTCCCTCCTGGTTGGTGTATGCCTCCAGGGAGGTTACACGCGGCTGGCTCTAGGCAGTTATCAGCGCTTTGTTAAGGGAGGGATCCTTTCCCACTGCCTTGAAGGAGGCGGTGATGAGGAGGCCCTCCTTGAAACCTGCCCTGGACCCAGCCATTTTGAAAAACTTTGTCGGTCTCCAACCTTAAGCTTTGTGGTGAAGGTTGTTGAGAATGGCCCATCAGCTCCCGGGGTTCCTGGAGGCCAGCGATTACCTAGATCCTACTGTCGGACTGGGCGGGTACAGCATGGAGACAGCATTGGTCGCACTGATGGATGATCTCTGGAGGCTTGGGACAGGGGATTTTCCTCTGTCCTAGTCCTATTTTCTCAGTGGCTTTCAATACCATCACCACCATGGTATCTATGCGATGCCTTGGTGGTTTGGGGGTGGGGAGTTTTGATGGTTCTCCTCCTACCTCTCGGGTCCTTCACAATGGGTGTGTTGGCAGGGGGACAGAGGTCAGAGTCCAAGGCCCCTAGTTTGTGGGGTGCCTCAGGGCTCAGTCTCTGTTCAACATCTGTCTGAAGCTGCTGGGTGAGATCATCATACGTGATTGAGGGGTATCATCAATATGCTGATGATACCCAGTTGTTCATCTCCACTCCAAACCAAATTGGTGATGCTCTCTTTGTGATGTCTCATTGCCTGGATGCGTGCTTGGTCTGGATGGGGCAGAACAGGCTCACACTCAACCGCCAAGACTGAGTGGCTGTGTGCCGGCACCTTGGATAATTCAAGAGGTTCTATCATTGGCCATGGGGAGAGATGTTGCCCCTGTGGATAGGGTTCACATTGAGTGTCCTCCTGGATCCACAGCTCAATTTGGAGGAGCAGGTGAGCTGTGACCAGGGGCATTTGCCCAGATTCATCTGGTGCACCAATTGCGTCCCTATTTGGACCAAGATTCCCTACGGATGGTTGCTCATGCACTTGTGACTTCCGAATTGACTACTGTAATGCTCTTTACATGGGACTGCCCTTGCAGACCATCCGAGGCTTCAACTGGTGCAGAATGGCGGCGCGGAGTAGTGATGGGAGTGTCCCGATACTCCCATGTTACACCCCCTCTTGACCTGCATTGGCTGCGGTTGCCTTCAGGTGAGATTCAAGTTATTAGTGATCATATATAAAGTCCTTCATGGCTTGGGTCCGGGTACTTGGGGAGTGTCTCCTGCCAGCTCGACTTCCAATCGCTCTGTACGCTCCCACAGGCAGGGCCTCCTGGGGTGCCATTGGCCAGACATTGTCAGCTGGGGTGCCCAGGGGTAGGGCCTTCTCTGTGGGAGCACCCACCCTGTGGAATCAACTCCCCTTGGAGCTCCAGCTGGCCCCTGACCTCCGTTCCTTTCACCGTGACCTAAAGACTTGGTTGTTTCAACAGGCCAGCCTGGACTGAATGGGATGGGGTGGGGTTTTATCGATTTTAGTTTTTAATTGGGTTTTAATTTTTTATTGGGCTAATTTGACTGGTTTAATTGTATTTTAATATTTGTATTCTCATTTCTTATTGTAAGCTGCCCTGAGTCCCCTGGGAGAGAGGGCGGCCTATAAGTCCAATAAATAAAAAAAATAAAAATAAATGTGTACCATGGCATCCTTCATTAATCCTGGCAGGTCATTGATGTATAAATTAAATAATAATAGGGCCAGGATACACCCTTGTCTTACCCCTTTATTTGTGTGAATCCTGTTAGTCAGGGCCCCATTAACCCCATACCGCACCCTCAAACAGGTACTTGCGTAAAGGGCTTTAATCAAAGCCAGGAATATTTTTTATGCTTTGGACAACATTTTGAGTACAAATTAAAATCATGTCCATTTCTTTGACCAGGTATTTGGAGTGTATCAAAGTTTCTTCATCAGAATGGGTAATGGTTGTCATAGTGCAGTGATGGTGAACCTATGACACATTTCAAAGGAGACATACCATGTTTTAGATGATACACCGACATTCACCAACACCCAACTACAGCTATTCTCAAAAGCATGCCCTGTTCTCATGCAATTTTTAGAGGCTACAGAGACTGCACAAGAATGGAATGTGCTTTTGCATGGCCTCCAGAGGTTGTGAAGGGGTCTACTGTTGAATGACTTCCTATAACCCCTGAAGATTGTGTGAGAACAGTTGTGCTGTCACATGGTTTTTGGAGGCTATAGACTCTCAGGAGCCACTTCAGGAATGAACACCTCAGATGACCAGGAGCAGCCTTGCATAGGGCACAGGGGCCTATCAACAGAAAGAAAACACTCTCTGAAAATAAGTGGCATATGGCAAATCCTAAGAATCATTGGGCTGCAGAGGCAATCACGTGGTTTGTATACCTGGCTTTCTTGAGTGGCAGAGATAGCACTCAGGCCCAGCTTTGGGGCTATCATGGAGCTCTGTTCAGGTGGCCTAGATGGGGAAAGATAGAAAATTATTTCTCTTTTATGTTGAGGTGGGAGTGGGGGGCGTGTAACATGACAATGTCAAATTAGGCATTTTCTAATTTTTGACATAGCAAGTGTCGAAAGATTCATCATCACAATAACAATGTGTTGTTAATATAGCAGATTAAAAACAAGAAGATCCTAATTTCAGCTACGCAGGTCAGCTGTCCAGCAAAGCTTTTCTCACTGTTATTATGTATACATTGAACATCTGATTAATTACCCTTTCAGGAATAATCAATAGGTGATAATGCAACCATAATTGTAGTAAAAATGTTATTTGTATTATCATATATGTGCGTGTGTAATCTTTTCTTTACACTAACACACTAACAACAAGCTTTTTTTATATATACTCTCAGTTGAAATACTGTTTTTTTTTAAGCTTTTAAGCTGAGCCTTGGTGGCTCAGGCTGTTAAACGCCTGCTCGTAAGATCCAGCTGTCTACAATTACTATAGGCTCGAATCCCACCAGGCTCAAGGTTGACTCAGCCTTCCATCCTCTCGGGTGGGTAAACTGAGGACCAAGATTGTTGGGGCAATAAGCTGACTTTGTAAAAATGCCGCTTAGTAATAAGCAGGCATATACAATGGAATGAAGGCTATTGCTGAGCACATTGGGTTGTGCTCCAAAAATTGTAAGCCGCCCTGAGTCTTGGAGAAGGGCATATAAATGTAATTAAAAAAAAAAAAAGCTGAGATTTTCTTTTACTTTGCAAATTTTATTCATCTGTCATTTTCAACACATGTGTGGATTACAAACTATATCAAGAGGGCAACATTAAGTGGAGCAGAGTGTCCACATCAGGACATCATACCTGAAAATCCCGGCAGTGGCCAGGCAACAAAGCAAGGAAGAAAAGGATAAGTACAAAACACTTGTTGACAGAGAGAAACAGGATAAACTTTCAAGGTAGGAAGTAGGAGGTTAAGAGCAAAGCATGCGCTAGAAAACAGCCTAAGATTTCCAACAAATAAAAGTATATATTATTTCATAAAGGTCCAGGAACTTTTATAAATTTTTAAAATCTCCAAATTCTTTTTTTTTAATCTTTTTTCAAACTTTTTATTGTTTTTTTTCAATTTTTAAATCTTTTTCCATTTTAAATTTCTTTTTCCATTTTTTTAAAAAAATCTTTTTCAACTTTTTTTATTTTTAATTTTTTAATTAAATCTTTTTTTTAAACTGTTTACTTATTTTAATCCTTTAGAAATTTTTAAAGTCTTGATGAACTAAGAGAAAAAATAATAAACCATAAAAAAGTGGCAGACACTTTAAAACAGGGAAGGTAGTGATGAATTTTCCAAGACAGAGACCAACCTTATAAACTACTGTAAACTGACACTTTACAACAGGAAAATATTTGATTTTTAAATTTTAGATATTTAAATTTTTAACAACTGTCAGCTGTCGAACTAGCGAATCCAAAAAGAGAACTCCTAGGACATTGCACTTCCCAAAAGTAAATTGAACACGGAAACAAAATAACATGGTACAGCAACGTTTTAGAACAATAGAAGGGGAAACAAGTGTTTTACCTAATTAAGAAGGCTACAGGAAGGGGTTCTGGTAGGAGCAGAATAGATCTCTGTAAGAAACTTATGATGTAGTGTAGTGCAATGTTCTTGGCAAAATCCACCGTATTCCTTCTAGTAGGAAGATTGGAAGATCAAGCACTGAGCACTTTAGAAAAACAGAAGTACACAAAAGTAAGGCAGTTGAGGTTGTATTCACTTCATCAATATTTACATGTATATAGGCATGCACTTAATGGCCCCAGGACCTACAAAATGATGAGGCCATAAATAGCAGAATGATGTCAGGATAGAAGAGAATGTTAGCCACCCATGAAACAAAATACAGCAGCTATTTTTAGCATTAGTTTTTTTGGAATGGAATGGCCACACACACATAACTGACAGTCTATAATTACCAAACACTTATTGATAGTAATTCTTAATGGAGATATATACAGGTGAGGAACAGGCCTAAATGAAGAGATGCCCAGTTGTAGCATATTTTAGGGGCACCTGTCCTGTGGCAATAAGAATGAACTAGCACTCTTCAATATATTTTGAGACTATGACCACATCACAAGCAGCATAGTATTTTGAGAGGGCCAACTGGCAGATGGATAATCTATGCCAAGCCATTTTACCCTATTCTTTTATGTGCCAACTTGTAGAAGTCAAGGATTATCAGTAAATAGGTTATCAGTCTAGAGTTCAAGCTATCATATAGAGAGAAGCACTCAACTTTAGAGAATGGTAACAGTTCAGTGTCACACATGCCTGTATCTTTTTCCTAAAATATTTATGGAAACAGGAAGAAAAAATGTGCCCTCTCTCTTGCTAGGCTGATGGTATAAGATGTTTCTTGGGCCTGTCCCTTCTAAGTCAGGTATTTCCCTCTGCCTGTTCCTTTCAATTTTACTTCAGGAACCAGACATGTAGTTTCGATGGGAACAAGTCTACAAAGTGCCTTTTAGCTAAATGTGGAGGTTTATTTTTTCCAATTCAGTGCAAAAATATCCAAAATTTAAGACAATTTTCCTGACCATAAGGTTGACTGAACCTCTAACCCCTGCTTGTTCCCTGAAGTGGGCTGTGAAAATAACCTTCCAAGAATGGAGGAAAAACTACACCCCTAACAACTATCAGATAAAACATATCTTAGCCCACACAAGGATAAGGAAAAGGTTTCCCTGTCCAGTTGTGTCTGACTCTAAGATGTGGTGGTCATCTCCATTTCTTGGCCAAGGGAGCCAACATTGTCCAATGATACTTTCCATGGTCATGTGGCTGGCATGACAATACACGAAAGTGCATGGAATGCTGTTACCTTCCCTCTGAATTGATACCTATTAATCTACTCACATTTGCATGCTTTTAAGTGCTGGGTAGTCAGTAGCTGGGGCAGGAATGGAAGCTGGCCCTGTTGTGTGGCACTCAGGTCTCTAACATGGGTTGCCAGCTTTCCAGCTGACAAGCTCAGCTTTTTTAACCACTGAGCCCTTGCACCCCCACAGAAGGAATAGGGGTGTGGAAAATGCCTTATAAGAGATTATATCTAGTTCTCTGGAAAGTCCAGGCAATGGAGGGGACAAGTGCTTTCAGACTTGCAGGATTCTATAACTGCAACCTTACAATCAAGATATTACCTGTGGTTATGGTTTCTTGTATGTATCTCAAAGGATTGACTTACTCTATTTTATGAGCAAAGTTGGTGAGCAGTTTTCAAATGCGCTTCTCAACAACCAGCCCTCCAGCCCAATCTCAACTAACTCACTGAATCTGAGCAAAGAAATCAAGAAGTCATACATCAGACAAGATATTATTCTAGGAGATTTTAATCAAGGCAACTTATGGAAAGAGCTCCCAAAATATTTCCAGCATGTCAATTGTCCAACTAGAGGCAAGAATACTTTTGCTACACAACACTATTGCTACACAACACTAAAAAATGCTTATCGGTCTTTGCCACAAGCAGCTCTGGGACATTCTGATCACTGTATGATTTACCTTGTACTGCTTACAGACAAAGACTTAAACCACGAAACCAACAATTAAATCAGTGAAGACTTGGACTGAGGAGGCAAAGCTAAAGCTACAAACTTGCCTTGATTGCACTGATTGGAATGTTTTTGAAGATACCTCTGCAGACCTAGATAAGCTCACAGATACTGTAACATCATATGTCAGCTTCTGTGAAGACCTATGTGTACCGACCAGGAACCTGTGAATATACAGTGACAATAAACCTTGGTTCACAGCTAAACTTAAGCAGCTACGTTGTTCCAAAGAGGAAGCCTACAGAAAAAGTGACAAAGTGCTATACAATCAGGCCAAGAACATATTAACAAGAGAGATCAGAGCAGCAAAAAGAAGCTACTCTGGAAAATTAAGTATATCAGTCCTCAACAAATGAATCAGCAAGCATGTGGAAAACTCTTTAAAATATCACCGGCTACAGCAAACCTCCTTCCCAGGCAGAAGGAAATCAACAACTAGTAGATGACCTGAATGTGTTTTACTGCAGGTTTGAAAGGAAACTACAGCTACCTATCTCCACAACCACCATCTCAGACACACCAACAACAGACAAGCCTCCTACAACTGACGCCATCTCAAACACATCAACAACAATCACAACTGACCCCAACCCATTGGATTCACAACCTCTGGTGATCACAGAAAAAGAAGTGCATGATCTATTTCACAGACAAAAGCCAGGAAAAGCACCAGGCCCAAACAAGACAATTCCTTCTTGCTTAAAAGTCTGTGCCGACCAATTGGCCCCCATCTTCACCCGAATCTTCAATACTTCACTAGAGATGTGCTATGTTCCTTCTTGCTTCAAATGCTCTACTATCACCCCAGTGCCTATCACCCTCCATCAGGAACTGAATGACTACAGACCTGATGCTCTAACATCTGTAGTTATGAAAACTTTTGAAAGGCTAGTGCTGTCCCACTTGAAAACCATTATGGATCTGCTGTAAGATCCCCTGCAATTTGCATACCGAGCAAATAGATCGACAGACTATGCTGTTAATATGGCTCTGCACTACATTCTACAACGCCTTGAATTTCCAAATATCTATGCAAGGATTCTCTTTGTAGACTTTAGTTCAGCATTCAATACCATCATTCCAAACATTCTCCTAACTAAACTAAACCAGCTAGCATTACCTGAACACACTTGTAAGTGGATCATAAACTTCCTAACAGACAGGAAGCAGCAGGTGAAGCTAGGCAGAATCACATCAGATACCTGTACAGTTAGCACAGGGGGCCCCCAAGGCTGTGTGCTTTCTTCACTTCTCTTCTCCCTATATACCAATGACTGCATCTCAAACAATCTATCCTTTAAACTATTGAAGTTTGTAGATGATACAACTCTGGTTGGTCTCATTCGAGACAATGACAAATCCACATACAGATGGGACGTTGTACAACTTGCCTCTTGGTGCGACTGGAACAATCTGAAACTGAACTCATTCAAAACTGTAGAAATGGTGGTAGATTTTAGGAGAAACCCTTCCATACTACCACCAAATTTCTAGGTTCTATCATATCTCAAGACCTAAAATAGACACCTAACATCAAAAACATCAAAAAAGCACAACAAAGAATGTTCTTTCTGCGCCAACTCAGAAAGCTCAAACAGCCCAAGGAGCTGCTGATACAGTTCTACAGAGGAATTATTGAGTCTGTCATCTGCACCTCTATAACTGTCTGGTTTGGTTCTGCAACCCAACAAGACAGATAGACTTCAACGGATAACTAGAACTGCAGAAAAAACAATTGCTACCAACCTGCCTTCAATTGAGGACCTGTATAATGCTCAGTCAAAAAGGGAGCTGTGAAAATATTTACAGACCTCTCACATTCCAGACACAAACTGTTTCAACTCCTACCCTCAAAACGACGCTATAGAGCACTGCACACCAGAACAACTAGACATTTTTCCCCAAACATTATCACTCTGTTAAACAAATAATTCCCTTAACACTGTCAAACTATTTACTAAGTCTGCATCACTATTATTTATTTATTTATTTATATTTGAACTTGTATGCCGCCCCATCTCCAAAGACTCGGGGCGGCTCACAACTAAAAACACAGAACAATAAATATTTAAAAAACCATTAAACCAATGACAAGCCCAAATATTAAAACATTGCGATAATCAACATTAAAACCATCCCTCCCCCAGGGAGGGGTCACAGCCCGGGTTGGTCAAATAACCAGGTCTTTAATTCACGGCGGAAGGTGCGGAGATCAGGGGCCAGACGGAGCTCCAAAGGCAGTTGATTCCAGAGGTCAGGGGCACAGAAAAGGCTCATCGTCGGGGAGTCACCAACCGGCATTGACCCGCCGACGGGAACCCGAGGAGTCCTTGCCTATGAGCTCGCACAGGGCGGCCGGCATTAGATATTGGAAGAAGACGCTCCCTCAAATATTGAGGACCCATGTCATGTAGGACTTTGAATGTCAAAACTAAAACCCTGAATCTCACCTGAGCGCAATAGCCAATGCAGGCCACGCAGTAACATGGGAGAACGGGTAACTCCCATCACCACCAGCGCGCATTCTGCACCAGCTGCAATCTCGGATGGTATGCAAGGGCAGTCCTAAATAGAGAGCGTTGCAGTAGTCGAGTCTAGAGGTGACAAGGGCATGAATAACTGTGCGCAGGGCGTCCCGGTCCAGAAAAGGGCGAAGTTGTCGAACAAGATGGAGCTGGGCAAAGGCCCCCCTGGCGACGGCCCCCACCTGCTCCTCCAACCGGAGCCGTACATCCAGGAGGACCCCCAGATTCCGCGCCCTATCCTTCCTTTTCTTTTATCTGTATTGTTTCCTGCAGAAGGATATGGAGAGGTATGGTGCCATATAATGAGATTTGGCTATATCTCCCTTTCTTTTTCTTTTTTTTTTCAAACAAGTTTTATTCAATTTTTAACAATTTAAATAAGTCTCTTTTCAGTAGACAGCATATTTCTGGGTCATCACATGCAAATATGACAATATGACAATAGTATTTTTAGTATTTTTAACATTTAACTTCGTATTTTATCCCATTTTTACTTCCATTCCATTTTTGCAAACAAAGAGCCAAACAAATTAATCCTAGTCTCAGATCTTAATCTCAATCTATATAACCCCATTTCATTTCAAATTATTATAAATAGTTCTTAAGCATTTATATTTCTTTTAAAAATAACAATATGTTTGCTCATCATATAAAGAATAAAATTTATCCATATCTATCCTTAAACTATCTTCACATTATTAATGCTCTTTTATCATTTACATATTTCTTTTATCCATCAGATTTGCCCTTTCATCACGTATTCTTTCCATAATTCTAAATCAATACAAACTTTAACACAAAAAAGAATTTAAAAAAACCCTAGACTTACCCCCTTTACTACTTTGAAAGTGTCACCTCAGTGATTAACATAATAACATTATAATAATCATTCCCTTTGAGGCAAAAGATAGAATAAGAAAAAAGAAGAGAAAAGCTACATAACATTATATATCTTTTCAGTCGGGTTCTGCAACACATATCCCCCAATTTAAAATTTATTTATAATTTCAAAGTAATAGTAAAAATAATTAACCTTGGTTACTGACAAATCTCATTTTTAAACATCTTCAAAAATTATTTCAATTAATTCAATTTATCTAATCAACATTTACCTTTTTTATAAGTAAAAGTGAGAGTGTACCTTCATCTAAAAAATTGTTGTCAGTAGCCCTCTATTGTTTTATATTTTAATAATTACGGTATATTCTTATTACCCATCTTCTCCATGCAGAACCCCTTCTTAATACCTTAGCCATTATCTCTATGTAAACGAGTTTCTTTCTTCATTATATAATTCCCATATTTCTCTATCTTCTGCTCCTGTTTCTTGTTCCCTCTCCTCCTCTTTCTGCTATATCCCTTCTCCATCCAATTTGAATCCCTCGCTCTCTCATTACCTTTCTGCTCTCTTTTCTTCTGGGCCTTTCTACCTTGCCTAATTCCATAAATGTTCCCCTTTTTAATTGCTTTCTTAGGTTTCATTTTTGGACCACCCTTCCTTTCCCTTTTATTTGTAGTGATCTTTGTGTTAGTTGTCTCTTTAAAATGGCTTTCCCTTGTGCCAACTCCTCCCTTTCCAGAATTCCTTCTTCTTGTTCTTTGTTCACCATTTCCATGTCTTCGACCAAGAGCCAAATTAATTCAGTCACTTCCTGTAGCAGTTCTTTCATGCTTTTAGATTCCATTTTTAATTCCTTGTATGGCCACAAAATTTTTTATTTTCCTTATTTCTTCTTCTTTAAATTTTTAAAATCTCAACCCACCCAGAGTCTGTATCAATGTCACCAGCTAGTCCAGCAGTCTGTCTTTTATTTAAGTTCAAACTTTCACCTTCTGTAGTTCTTGCTTTTTTGTTTCAATATTTGTTTAAAATTGTAACAATTCCAATCCACAAAGGAACAGGATATTTTCCTTCTTCTTTAAATTCCAGTTTTTATCCACTGAGTGGCACTTTCTGTCACACAAAATCTTCTCCCTTTCCTTTTGTTTTAATATTCAGGGTTTTTCGAGCCTCAAACTTAAATTCTTACACCGGCTTCTTCCTTTCCCGGTCCGAAGCCCCTTATAGCTGTCAAAAATATTTTACTATTTTTTCCTTCACTTGATACTTGCGCCACTTCTTTTCCTTTCTTTTTTTTTAAAGCTTGTTTTTATCTTAATCCCGGGGTACCTTTGTTGATTTTACCTTCCAATACTCCCGATTCTTCTGCTGTCAACTTCTTTCTTTCCTCCTGCACAAATCTTAATCCAGTTGAGACCTTCTCTTCAAGGTGGCCATATTGACCACCGCTTCTTGTCATCTTCGGAGGGAAAAGACCAGACTCAAAGGGGGGAGATGCGGCTCCCCTCACTCTGTCTGGCAGCTTTCCCTTTCTCCGCCGCCCCTATGAGGCAGCTTCAGCCCCGAGCCGTGAGGATCGGGGCTCTCAGACGAAAGAGCCGGGCTGCGGTAGCAGACGATCGCAAATCACCGCCCGTTAGCGAGAGGGCTCAACCCGGAAGAGGGCTATATCTCCCTTTCTTATGTCATGCCTTTTATCTTATGGAATCATATTGTTGGAAGTGATTTTAAAGGTCTAATCTCATCTTTCTCCTCTTTGAAATAACTCCAATTTTGGGCTGTTCTTTCATATTACAGATGCAAAAACCTGTTGCCCTTCAGAACAATTGATGTTTCCTGTTTTCTCTTGTCATTTTGACTTCAGACCCATAATTAATTATTGCAATAGCTATACAGTAAGTGAAGAAAGACAAACATTTTCTACTGAATTATTAAACAATAGTCAAAAGGTGAGTGATTATTTAAACTGGTGGAGGACTAAGTAAATAAAGTAAATCAGTACATTGCCCTGTCAAATTGGCACTTGGCATCCATAAGCCAATGCATCATTTAGAGACAGAAATGTGCATCCTGTAGGGAACAGTGTAGCAACACAGTGGAGGAAAAAGGTAACTGCTGTCCAATTCATCATGGCGCCTGAGCAGCAGAAACCTAGATTTGAGATTTTTCCCATAATTATGAGAACTAGGAAACACCTGTACAAACATTTTAAATTTCAAAACTATCAGTGCTAACCAGTGCAGTGTTTATAAAATAAAAAACCTCATATATCTCTGAAAAACTGTATGAGCTTCAGTAAAAAAAAAATAGAAATGTTTCATTTCTGGCATACTTTATAATTCTTGAAAAAGTCACACCGTTATGAATATTAGTGCAAGCATATTAGAAAGAGGCATTAAATATGAAAAAGTTAAATATAAAAGAATTTAGTCTTCAAAGCCTCCTATACAAATTGGTGTAAAAGAGTGAGGAACTGTTTAGGACTATTAAAAATAGGCAGAAAAAATTATGGTAAGGATTATGGCTTTTGTAAAGTTACATGGAAACCAAGAAACAGGCAGGGTGTTGTCATGTCCAATTCTTAACATCAGAATTCTTCCATCTCCTGGCTCCATCTCAGGTACAATTTTGATTTGTTTGAATGATTTTGATTAGCTCTTTCAAAGATTCCCCCAAAAAGTATCCACGTTATTATTTATTTATTGTTGACAATAGTTCAAACATAGAAATGACTGTCTGTGCAGTTAGAAGGCATTGTCCTGTTATGGGACTTATTCATTTCTTAAATATTCAAGCTGACCTGCTTTAGAAAAAGATGAAGAGGGTGGCAAGAGATGTATCAACCTCAGGGTAAAGTTCTGCTGTTAAATCATTCAGTTGGTATGATTCTTCCCAGAGAGGAAGAAAGATCCAGCAGCTGCTGGTGTGCTCAGTCTCAGTTTTGAAATCCCATTCCAGAACATCAAAGCCAATAAAAACATCATTAGAACTTCTTGGTTTATTTTATTCCTGACTGTACTGGTGTTTTTTGTTCGTTTGCTTGCTTGCTTTTTGCTGCTAAATATTCAGCAATTTTAGGCTAATTCAATGGTTTTGAAGGAGACAACAATTCTGAGCTTATTCTGTATCTCTTCTTTCTTTTGTCCATTTTCTTACTGTCTCTTGTTTGTTTTCATGGTGGTACACAAAAGAGCTCATGAAATAAATAAAGCAGTCCATAACTATTTAAAATTCCATAGTAAATTAGAACATGATATAAATAAAATAAAAACAGTTCAAAAGCAACATAAAACCAATTACAATTCAGCAACATTGATAAAAGGAGATAATGTATGAATGGGACTGAAGAGAGGCTGAAGAGGTACTTTCATGTTGTCACCTTTCATCCTTGAAAAAAATCACATCTGACTCCTTTCAAGATTCAAGCCTAGAAGTTTCTGAAACAAAGAATAACAAGTGGGAATTGTTTAATCTGGTTCTGATGTAACTAAACTTAAATCAGGAAGGCAAAATACATTGGCTACACTAATACACTTACCTCAGAGCTACAAGGAACGGATTGAAAAAAAATTGTTCCCACAAGATGAGGTTTCTACTATTTTCAAAATTATTTTCAAAATAAAAGAAATAAAAATGTATTTTTATTTAGTTTAATTGAATTCAAATTAAACTAAATAAAAATACATTTTTATTTCTTTTATTTTTTAAGTCACTAAATTTAATATTTATTTAAAAACTGTAAAAGAAAAAAGAGATCCAGTGACTAAAATTAAATCCATTTGTTACCAAAAAATAAAAAGCAATTCATAAAACTATTTTAAAAAAACTGAACTTTTGTATTTTTTTTAAATTAAAAAAAATGTAAATCTTTTAAGGCTTTTAATTTTTTAAAAGAAAGGACCCAAAGTGAATAATTGAGAATTCACAAGTTTTCTATACCCTTTCACAATTACTAAGAGCCAAGAGGGGTTTTTTTCTCCTTTTATTCCTTTCGCTTCTTCCCTTTGTGGAATACAAACTATAACTTGAGGGCAATTTGAATTGCATTTGATGTATTACATTTAAAGTTCACTTCAACATTACAGGTTGCAAAATGTTAACATGTAAGTTAAAACTAAAGGATGCAGTATTGAAAAAAATGTTTAAATTTTAGTGGACCAGCAAAATGTTGTGAACAATTGTTCTTGGATTCAATAAGGCATTTGACAAATTAGACCACAACTTATTTCTTGATAAGATAGAAAAATGTGGGATAGATAGCTTCACCACCAGATGGGTTTGTAACAACTGGACTCAATGCATAGTCCTCAATGAAACTACATCTACATGAAGGGAAGCATGCAGTGAAGTTCCCCAAGATTCTACCTTAGGGCCAGTACTCTTCAACATGATTTGGATGAAGGGATAAAAGGAGAACTCATCAAATTTGCAGGCAACATTAAGCTGGCAGGAACAGGCAATACACCAGATGATAGGCTGAAGATTCAGAAAGAACTTGACAGATTTGAACACTGGGAGCTATCCAACAAAATGCAATTCAGCGGCACGAAAAGAAAAGTTTTACACTTAGGCAAGAAAGTCCAAATGCACAGATATAGAATAGCTAGTACTGTACTTGGCTCAACAGCAGCAACAATGAAAGGAATCTAGGATTCTTAGTGGACAATCACTTAAGTATGAATTAGCATTGTGCTGCAACTGCCAATAAAGCCAGTGCAGTCCTAGATGGCATCAACAAAGGAATAGTGCTATGATCACTTGAAGTGTTAGTACTGCCTTGGTGAGGCCACACTTGGAAAAATGCATCCAGTTCTGATCATCATAATACAAAAAGGATGTTGAGACTTTAGAAAGAGTACAGAGAACAGCAACAAAGAGGATTAGGGGCCTGGAGGCCAAAACGTATCATGAATGGTTGCAATAACTGAGAATGTCTAGTCAAATGAAAAGAAGGATTAGGGTGACATGATAGCAGTTTCCCAATATTTGAGAAGCTGTCACAAAGAGGAGAAGAATAGCCTTTTCTCCAAAGCACCTGAGGGCAAGACAAGAAGTAATGGATAGAAGCTAACCAGGGAGAGATCCAACCCAGAACTAAGAAGTTTCCTGTCAGGGAGAACAATTAATCAGTGCAATGGCTTGCCTCCAGTAGTTATGGGTGCTCCATCACTGGAAGTTTTTAAGAAGAGACTGGACAGTCATTTGTCTGGAATGATATAGAGTCTCCTACTTGGATTAGACAACCTCCAATGCCATTCTGTATTCATTCTCTTTTCTGTTGTGCTTTATTGAACAGTGATGCAACATTCCTCACCTACACGTTCTTCTCTTTATCCCATACTCTCCAATTCAGATTTAGTAAGTGACTTTCTTTCTTATTCTGGCAACTCAGAACTCTCTTTCAAACAGGAAAAGCGAAAACCAAAAAGGAACCATTTGAAACTCTAATCATACTTTTAATCACAATGATTTATCACCATAATTTTGAGCACAGTTATGGTTGTAAGTCAAAAATTGGTGTCTCTCCAATCTTTCATTTTTAAGGGAGGTTATTCAGAGAATAGTGACATACAGTTTGATTGGTTAAGATTCAATTGTTTTAGAAGATGCTTAGAACCTTCCAGTACACTAACAAATGAAGGTGAAAAGCAAACATTTCAAAAGAAACTCAAAAGCATATTTATGCAAGGGGAGGTTATTATGCAAATACAACAAAAAATACAAACTTATTACCTTCCTTACAATTTCCTCTTGCATTCTTTGCTGCAGAGTCTCATTCATTAAAGATTTCTTTCTCTCCGTGTTTCCAGATACTTCTCTAATAGAAAACAAAAGGAGCCAAATGAGAATAAACCATTAAATAGTATTTATTAAAGAGAATTCTGATGATAAAATACAGTAAATGTTTGCTCTTTAGTTCACTTTTAATGTTGATGTTTACATGTTTCAAAAATTAGTATGTTTCACACAGGATTGGGGCCAGACTAATGTTTTGGAAAATGATGTCCCCAAAAGCAGGTGCTGCTGCAGAAAAGGCTCTCCTGTGTCCTGTCAGATGACATTCCTTGGTAGATGGGAGCCATAAAATGCCTCTCCTGCAAGACCTGATGGATAGATGTAACTGGGGAGAGATAGTCACCCCCAGCCCATGTATGGCTTTATAGGGTATTGCCAACACCTTAAGTTGAACTTGAAAGCAAACTGGCAGTCAATGCAGCTCATAAAACCGATGTGTAATGTGTACTGAGCAAGGAATGCACACAACTGTCCACGCCACTACATTTTGCACTGGCTATAAGCTTCTGGATGCTTTTAAAGGCCAGCCCCATATAGCATACATTTCAATAATCTATTCTGGAGGTGAACAGGGCATGAATTACTTAGGACCTTTTTATCTAGGAATGGGTGCAACTGACACCCATTTAGGACACCGATAAAGTCAAGGAAACAATCAATCCACCAATGGGAGAAGATGGTAAGGAAGTGATGGGCAGCAAGGAGAAAGCTGAGCTGCTTAATTCATTCTTTGCATCTGTTTTCACACACACACACAAAAAAAATAGCCGAACTACCAAAATCAGAACCATAAAAGACAGACTAGGAATACAACATAAAATAGGCAAGAGAAAGGTAAGAGAATAAGAGAACACATGTCCACCCTAGATGAGTTCAGAGCATCAGAACCTGAAGGAGCTGGCAGACATGATCTTGGAACCATTAAACCATATCTTTCAAAGATAAAGCACTGGGGAAATACCAGAGGACTAGAAAAGAGCTGATGTGGTTCCCATCTTCAAAAAAGAGAAAAAAATGGATCCAGGAAACTACAGACCAATCAGCCTGACATCAATACCTGGGAAGACACTGGAAAAGATAATCAAGCAACTAGAAGCTAAGTGATCATGTCAAACAAATCTTATTTCATTCTTTGACTAAATAACTAAATTAGTGGATCCACTAATTTAGTTATTTAGTCAAAGAATGAAATCCAACTATAGTATAGTTGGATTTCAGTAAGGCATTTGGCAAAGCAGACCACAACCTACTTCTTGGTAAGCTAGAAAAATGTGGGATAGACAGCATCACCAATATATGGATTTGTAACTGGCTGACAAACCACACTCAACATGTAGTCCTTAAGGGAAATACATTTACATGGAGGAAGGAAGCAGTGGAGTACCCCAAAGTTCTGTCTTAGGCCCAGTGCTATTCAATATTTTCATAAACGGTTTAGAGGGAATAGAAGGGGAATTCATCAAATTTGCAGATGACACCAAGCTAGAAGGAATAGCCAACACCAAGATCCATAAGGATCTCAATAGACTTGAACACTGGACCCTATCTAATAAAATAAAATTCAATGGAGAGAAAAGTAAGGTTTTACACTTAAGCAAGAAAACCAAATGTGCAGGTATAGAATTGATGGAACGTGGCAACTGCGAGAGAGATCTGGGAGTCCTAGTGGTAAAAGTCATGTCTGACTCTCTAGGGCATAGTGTTCATCTCCATTTCTTGGCTGAGAGAACCAGAATTGTCCAAATATATTTCCATGCTCATGTGGCCAGAATGGATATACACCAAAAGCACATGGAACCACTGAAAAGCACCCTTCCCACTGAAATGGCACCTATTAACCTACTTGCATTTACATGCCTTTGAACTGCTAGATGGGCAGGAGCTGGAGCAGGAATGGGAACTCACCTCCTTGCACGGTGCTCTGGTTTTGAACCCAGGCTATCAGCTTATCAACTGATAAGCTCAGTGTCATTAACCACTGAGCCATAGACAATCACTTAAATATGAGCCAACAGTGTGCTGCAGCTGCCAAAAAGCCAATGTAGTCCTAAGCTGCATTAACAGATGGATAGAATCAAGATCATGTGAAATGTTAATACCGGTTTATAATGCCTTGTTAAGCATTGTAAGCGTGGTTAAGCATCCAGTTTTGGTCCCCACAAAAATACAAAAGATGTTGAAAACCTAGAAAGAGTGCAGAGAACAACAACAAAGAACAAAGGGGGCTGGAGGCTAAAACATTGGAAGAATGGTTAGGGTTAGATAAAAATCTTGTTGTAAACATTGGAAGGGCATACATTAAATAGAAATATTTCCAAAAATATGGGAACTCGGAAGCTTGTTATGCTATGTGAGACTGTCAAGATTTTTTCCTCTGCAGTGGTCTGTCACCTGCCCAGTTTAAACACATGGGTGCTTGCAGAGAAGGGGAAGGGGAGTTTAAAAGTCTTAGAATTATTTTCAAGCTGTTCATAATAGTAGATTTTCAAAGAAAGAACAAAAAGCAACAATTACAACAGGTAGACAGAAGATTTCTTTTAGCTTGACAGAAGATGTCGCTGTGAGGAGAGCAGATCAGATAGGACATGTAGCAAAGGAAGCAGGGAGCCAGACACACTATAGCCAAAGAGAAGAACCAGGAGGGAACCTGAGGCAGCTGAAGCCAAAGAAGAATCTGCAGAAAAGAGCCAGCAGAGAGAAAATGCAGTTCTGAAATCTAGGTAGTGGTAGAGCTAAGTGGGGAAGGAAGTTGTTCTGGACCTTAAACCATAAACTGATTATAAAGCAGACAGATAACTCCACAAAGCATCCATACAAAGTCTTTTTATTGGTTCATCAGGCATCCTCAAGATAACTCACGGTTACGTCAAGATTCATCTCAATGTCCAACTCTTTGCATAGCTGACTTTCTGGTGTAAAAGGATGGTAATCTCTCATCCCATATCAAAGGAGCAAGGAGGTGAGACGCCAGCATGATGCTGGGTTCAGGCAAGAGTGAAGGAACCTCCCCCAACCCACCAAGGGTCAATTCAGTGACCAATCAGGATTACAGATGTGGCCACTTGACATGGACTACATTTCCCAGGTTACCTTAACTACATTTACCATGTAGGGGGGACAGCTCCCAATTCCTAACTACCTATACCAATTCCCCATTAACTATATACTGTCTGGACAGCACACTCCCACCCTGGAATTATAAATCCCACTACTAACTAACTATCAATTAAACTATACAACTAAGATAAATAGTAAATAATAATAAAGCATCAAACAAAGCAAAGCATGCAAAGCTTGAGATTCAATCTTCAAGTTCAGGCTTTCTCCTCAGCACAACTAGGTCAGTGACCAGTCTGGTGTAGAGTGGCTTGGTGAAAGTCTGCTGGTTGCTTCTGGAGGCCTTTTCGGGTGGACAGGTACTCTTGCTTCCAACGGTTCTAAGGGGTGTTGGCAAGCTGTTGAAATGGATGTTGCGAAGACATCTGCCTGGGTTGGAGTCTGCAGCCAATCACCACAGACCATTCTTGAGATTCCCCATCCTAAGTCTGTTTTGAAGGCATATGGGGAGCCTCTCGGGCCTCTGACTACTTCAGTGCAAGCTGAAGCATCAGGGGCATCCCCAGCAAGAGTACAACTTCTGCCTTCGGATCTAGAGCTGGAAAGTGATGAGCCAGGTGTTTCAGGTGAGGTATGTTGCTTGCTACCTCAGGTGTTGCGATCTGGCTGCGATCATTTGGTATCCCATCCCATTCTAATGCAGGTGGCAGTGGGAACCGGGAACTTCCATCTAATGACTCTATACAGAGTCCAGTAGCTCTCCTCCCTGCTGTACTTCATGGTATGGTGCACGTTGATATCGTAAAATGCACTTCTTCCTTTGGAACAGCAAAGAGGTTGAAGAATGCAGGCCTGGCCAACGAGTGATTGCTCTGCTATCCACTATTACATATATCTTCACTGCTTCATCTGGGCCACATTGGCTAAGCAGATCGGATGAGGTGTGACACTGATAGCACGCTGAGACTCCTTGGCCAGGGAAGGGTTCTGTGTTGTCTGTTGTGATGGCTCAGAGTCTAGATGCAGAGCAGCTGGGTGCCTGTTACTGTTGCATAAGTAATATTGCACCTTGGCTGTACAGTATTTGGCCAGGTGTTTGGATTCGCAACACTTGTAGCAGAATCTGTACTCCCTTAACAAATCCTTTCATTGGCGCAGAGGTTTCTGTGCAAATGTGTGACACCTGTTCAGTGAGTGTCAAGAGTTGTGCAATGGACAAAGTTGACTCTCTTTGTTGTAGGAGACTTAAATTGGGGGGTGTCCGATGGGTTCTCGCCCAAACTCTTTATGGCTGAGGTTGCGACCTTGGTCTTATGGACAACCATGAAGGGTTTTCCTTTTGCAGTTTGTGTGGGACCCGTGGATGGCGCAGAGTTGCTGCTGGATTTTTTTCAGTTGGGGGACTAACAGCTCTGAGTCTGCGGGTCTGGGGGTCGTTGCACGATGTTGCCTGGTGGGCCACGAATTCTTCAAGAAGGGTAAAGGGAGTTCCTTTCTGGCAACCCTTGGCCCTGAAGGCCTCAGACAACTGGATCCACTGTTCAATTAGCACCTGTGGTAGTTTTTGAATGATTTTGCTTTGCATTTCAAAGTGTTTTTTTTTTAATTACATTTATGTTCTCCGAAGACTCAGGGTGGCTTACAATTTTGATACAACCCAGTGTGCTCAGCAATAGCCTTCATTCGTATATGCCTGCTTATTACTAAGCGCATTTTACAAGGTCAGCTAATTGCCCCCAACAATCTTGGGTCCTCAATTTACCTACCCCGAGAGGATGGAAGGCTGAGTCAACCTTGAGCCTGGTGGGATTCGAGCCTACAGTAATTGTAGACAGCTGGATCTTAAGAGCAGGCATTTAACAGCCTGAGCCACCAAGACAAGCGAGTCCCGGTAAGTCAGGATCCCGTTGTGCCACTCTCAGTGGTATATTAGAGAGGTCCCTGAGCTGATGAGGCTTATTGAGAGTAATTTTAGGAAAGCTGTTATGGCACATGACATGGACTACATTTCCCAGGATACCTTAACTACATTTACCATGATGCATTCCCTTAAGGGGACAGCTCCCAATTCCTAACTAACTATACCAATTCCCCATTAACTATATACTGTCTGGACAGCACAGAAGTGAAACACTGTAAGATTTTTGTAGTATAAGCAAAGTAGCAGAAATTTAAATAATTTACTTAAATTCTAAGAATTAAGGCATACATTGCATAATTTGCACTTGGTTACTCTAGATAAATGTGCTTACAAAATGTACACAGACAGCCTTGTAAGTATAGTACTTTGTCCTATATTTACACAGTATTAAGCAGCTTTTCTTCTGCTTGCTAGCTGTCTGTGTGTGTGTCTGGGTCTGTGAACTTAGAACAAAATTCAGAATTCCATGTTTATTTCCAGAAAAAGAGTAGTAAAAGAAAAGCAAGTAAAAGCAAAAAAATTCACTTACTTATGAAGCAGTAAAGTATTATTAGAACTGGAATTATTAGTATTGCAATTAAATGTAGTCTACTTCTTGATTGATGATCAGGTTCTTAAAAAGTAAATTTGAAAATATTATGTTGAAAGTCATCTAAAATCAGAAAACAGCCTTATGTTCATTTGCCCAAAATGTTAAATTTAGCTTTTTTCGCTGAAACTTTCAAGTTTTCCAGACAACATACATAAGTATTAATTATATTGCAACAGAATACAACTTGTACCAAAAAATTAAATTAACAACTATTTAGTTATGAACACAATAATGTACACATATAAAGGGAGGGAAAATGAGATTTATATAATAATAGAAGAAACAAACATACAAATTGAAATGAGATAATTCAAACAAAGAATTGTCTCCTACAATCATAGAATTAGAATGGGCTGTTTAGTGCTGAGTCCTCCTCCTGTCTTCCAGGGAATCTAAATTGTTGTCAGGTAGTCCTCAACTTATGATCAGAATTGAATTGTAAACAACTTTTCTATTGTTAAGTGAGACTGTTGTTAAGTGAATTTTGTCCATTTTACAACCTTTCTTGAAACAGTTGTGAAGTGAATCACTGTAGTTGCTAAGTTGGTTGTTGAGTGAATCTGGCTTCCTCATTGACTTTGCTTGTCAAAAATTCACAAAAGGATCACATGACCCTGGGGCACTGCAACCATCATAAGTACATGCCAGTTGCCAAGTGGCCAAATTTTGATCAAGTGACCACGAGGAAGCTGAAATGGTTGTAAGTGTGAAAAACATTGCTTTTTTCAGTGCCATTGTAACCTCAAACAGTCACTAAATGAACTGTTGTAATTTGATGACTACCTGTACTGCCATTTTATTAAGACATCTGTAATGAATTACTAAACCCACTTCTGAGCCTATTTCTGTTATTCTCTTATGCCCAGATTGGACAGAAGAATTCTATACACAGCTTCTTTTGGCTGGTAAACATCATAAGATAGCTCTTTCTGTTGTAAAATTTACGTTAATAGTATGTAGAATTCATGCATTGTTGATAGCAAAGTTAACTATGCACATCTACAGGATTTTGTAACACTGTTGTGTGTATTCCATCCTTTCTTTCAGTGAAATCTGGATGAGTGACTCATATAAAGTTTAAGTTCAACTTGAATACAAATGATGGCAAGATACAGTAAATCTATGATGTCACAATTCAAACGCAGCATTTTTATATAACCTGATGCACTTAAGAGCTTAGGAGCTAGGCTTCTCTCGTGATGCTACATCTCTTGTCATGTCTGTTTTGGCTTTTCCCATTGATGCCATTGCTTCTTGGACCATTTACTGACTTAAGGCTCTTTTAATTTACTGACACATTAAGAGTTATGAATCTGAAAGAGCAACCAAACAGCCATGGAAAGATAGAGCTATATGGGTTCTGCTGCAAAAGACTGTCATAGTATATTATTTTCAATATTACAGAACTAATATCTCAACAGAGGGACAAAACAGAATTGGTCATATTTCTGTATTCTTTGTGCAGGAATATATATTTCAAGTATTGCTTATATTTAATTTTTATCTTTTAAAAATATAGTATTTGCATTATATTCCATCCAGTCACCCCAACTCTTCCCCGAATTAAAGGATGACAGAATTGTAAAAAGGGAGTTTTTGTAAATGGATATTAGTATAGCCCAGAGTTTTAGTTGAAAATTTGCTTCAGAAAGAAGAAAAAGGTAACATCACTTTTACATGAAAAAAGGGACTTAGAGAAATATTTTGCATGTTCTGAATATGTGTGTTTTCAAGGATATTTGTATGTTTTATCATGTGTCTGCACATGTGTTGACGTGTATATTCTGAGTATTACCTACTGATTAATATATTCAGAATATTCAGAATATCATCAGTTCCCTTTTTGTGAAAGCAGCTTTTTATTTGTTACCTCTGGAAATAAATATTCTGTTGATTTCATTGCTAATTTGTCTTTTTAAACTTTATTAATTTTTATACTTTAAACTATGACTGGAAAAGAAAATCATGGGTTTAAGAAATACTTTTTTCTACTGAAGCTTAGACCCTCAATTCTACAGCATCCATGTGATGGGGGGCAAACAGGTCAAAATGGCAGCCTCAATTATTTGATGAAGCCCCTCCCCTTTTAATGTGCCCTTTCACTTTAGATTCTTACATTCTTCATTTTTTTTCCTTTTAGCCTAAATAGCAGCTTGTCTTTGCTATTGTGGGAAATGAATATTTAGTGACTGAACATCTCCACAATGTCAGTCATCTCATAAACCTGAAAAGAAACCATTGACAACGGATAGCCCCTGGCTTACGACCATTCATTTAGTGACCATTCACTTTTCAACAGCACTGAAAAAAGTGACTCAAGACAGATTTAACAGATAATCAGAGTTGGAAGGGACCTTGTAGGTCATTTAGTCCAACCCCACACCCAAGTGGGAGACCCTACACCATTTCTGACAAATGGCAGTCCAATCTCTTCTTGAAAGTCTCAAGTGATGGCGCCCCCACAACTTCCGAGGGCAAGCTGTTCCATTGGTTGATTGCTCTCACGCTTACATCCACCAGTCTTCACGCTTACATCCATTGCAATATTTCCTTGGTCATATGCTGAAAATTTTGGTGCTTAGCAACCAGCATGTATTTATGCTGATTGCAGTGTCCCAGGGTCATGTAATCACCATTTGTGACCTTCCCTGCCAGCTTGCAACAAGCAATGTCAATGGGAGAAGCCAGATTCACCTAACAACCTCATGATTAACTGAACAACCGCTTAACAAACTGGGGCAAAAAAGTTACTGAAATTGGGTGCAATTCACTTAACAACTGTCCTGTTTAACCATGGAAATTCCGGCCTCAATGGTGGTCATAAGTTGAGGACTGTCTAACCTGACCATTACAACAGTGCTGAAAACAATGACTTACAACTGGTCCTCGCACATACAACTGTCATAGCATCCCTGCAGCCACATTATTGTGATTTGGGTGCTTGGCAATCATCACACTTTTACAACAGTTTCAGCATCCCACAGTCATAGAAATCACCATTTGTGACCTTCCCTGCTGGCTTCCGACAAGGAAAGGCAATGGGCAAGCTTACAGAGAAAATTACAAATCATGGGCACATGATGTCTTGTTTAACAACTGTGGTGATTTGCTTAATGACTGCAGCAACAAAAAAAAGGTCATAAAATTGGGTGCAGTCACATGACTTACTGACCATACTGTTCAACAATGAATTTTTAGTATTTATTACAATTTTAAGGCAAAGACTATATCCATAAAAATCCCAAGCCTACCTTCTACTGGTATAATACAGTCACTCAGATTGATGAAATTGCTGGCGTTTGAATTGGAAGCTATAGCATGGCATGTAATTTTCTGAAAACGGTTTGAGTTCCTCTGAAGCCGAATAACCGAATCATTCTGATAGATTATTTCTTCATTTCTGCTGACGTCCCAAGAGTATTCCAGAAGTAGATCCTGACTTGCTGATGTACAGCTTAATTGAATGGTCTCACTGTAAACAGTGCAGTTTATATCAGGCTGTACTGGAGATGCAAGAGAAGGACAGAGTGATAAATAAAATAGAAGTTTGAGTTACATGTATAAGGTTTACATGACAATATTTCTATGGCTTCGTTTAAATTAGGTTTTTAGCCAAACACACACACACACACACACACACACACACGTGCACTTCTTAGAACAGGTACTCATTTTTCTACTCAAAATAAAAATATGTCTTTCAGCTCTCTCTCCTGATCAAAGTGCTTTCAAACTCTAAATTATCAAGTTGTGTGGACAAAGACTTTGTTCATCAGGTAAATAAAACTGTTCATTGCATATGATTTTGTTTTTTAATGAACTGTTGGGATGGCACCAAGACATAAACGTTCACAGGTGGCTTAATTTAGCTGCACGACTATCTGCCGGGCACTAAAAAAAAACAATCATTAGTGAAGGAAACAATTAAGACTTATATGTAAAAAATGTATCAATAGACTCTTGGCATTTGATGTAATCACCAAAAGAAAAGACATGTTATTCAAGTGCGCATTGCAATTTTTTTAGGCTTGATTATTTTTTAATAACATTAATTTTATATCATCAAATTACAGAATGTAATATTGATGTTTGCCATTTATCCGACCACAGTGTAATTACCTTGAAATGCGTATTTCAGAAACCAGATAAGACCAATACCTGGTAGAAACTGGTATTTCATTTTAATTCTGTTTTTAATTATGTCTCTTTTATATGGTTTTATGGTTTCATCTGTACTGCCCTGAGTCATTTGGAGAGTGAGATGGACAGTGTCTAAATTTGATAAAACACAACTTTAGATATGTCCAACTGTTCTGTATAAGGCTGCTTCTGTTGCAACCCAAACTGAAAAAAACGACCTGAAACTGCCAGCCAATCATTGATTTCAGACCTAATGAACAGGTTAGGAATGGAGACAAGAACAGTTTTTCCTCCAGTGGTTTTCTGTCTTGTCACTCTTGATGGGATGCATCAGAAGCTGGCTGTTTAGCACAGCAGATAGATGGAAGCAATGCTGGGAACAACATGTTCATTTCCTAGCTGCATGTTTCCTGGTCCTTGCGATTCCTGCCTTGCTTTGGACTGTACGGTAGGATTCAAAAAAAATTATTACCAGTTCTGTGGGTGTGGCTTGATGGGTGTGGCGTGGCTTGGTGGGCATGGTGTGGCTTGGTGGGCATGTTAGGGGAAGGTTACTGCAAAATCCCATTCCCTCCCCACCCCACGAACCTGCTTTCCAGCTCCTTTCTCCTGTGCAGGACAACAAAAGAAGACCCAGCTGATTAGCTGGGACTCAGGAGGCAGAGAATAGATGGGGGCGGGGCCAGTCAAAGCTGCTATTTGCCAGTTCTCCAAACTACTCAAAACTTCCGCTACCGATTCTCCAGAACTAGTCAGAACCTGCTGAATACCACCTCTGCTTATGGACTCTGAACTCTTCTTGATTCCTAAACCCTATTGCAGGTTTAATTTTCCTGGTGTACTTATCTTCTTTGGGAACAATGAGACTTGTGGACCTATTGGTCATTGCTCTGTACACTAGCATTGGTTTGCTTTTGGACAGTTCTGGGTTTTTGGTCCAGGCGCTTCAGCGAGTGGCGTGCTGGATTCATATTAGTGGTCCATGGGATTTAAAATCATGAATTTAGTGGTCCCTGAGATCCGAAAGGTTAGTGACCAGCATCATGTGCATGTAAGTGAGTGGGTCAGTACATAAAGGCTTGACCAAAGTGAAAAACTTCTATCTTAATTCTCTTGGGTTTTACAATTATTTCAAATATTCATTTCTATAGTTATAAAATCTATTAATACAATTATATTATACCAGTACAGAATATGGCATGTTACTTTACATGTACTAATGTAAGCATTCATGTAATGTTAATTTAAATTGAAAATAGAAGTTTTATACCTCTTTAGTATATGATCTAGCATATTGCTGCTTACCTAGTATTTTCAGATCAAAACAGGTTTTTTTGATTTTCTCGTTAATGAAAATTTCTGCTGTGTAATTTCCAGTATCCTCCTTTGAAAGGTTTTTGAGAGACAAATTGCCAGAGAAAGAATCAAAACTCAGTCTTTGTTTTTCGTTTCCAGGAGAAAAACTGAACCTGGAGGTAGCCACTATATTTTCTCCTTTCTTCCAAGAAATTGGGCTGCCATTGCCTGCAACTGGTGGTGCCAAAACAATATTTTCTCCTTCAACCCCAACCACGGATATACGATTACTGCAATCTACAATCAAAGAAATAGAAAAATAGAAAATAATCTGCCTGTGATAATCGGCCTTATCATATCCATCACATTTTATGCTTTTTTAGGTTAAGCATATTATAAAAATACAGAAAGGAAGTAGTTGTGCTCTGACATGTGTGAGACTGTGCATTACATAGAATAGACCAGCAGTCTAGAAATTGTAATATGAAGCAGATGAGGTACTAAGAAGACTCATGTCTGCATACAGAACTTCAGAAGAGCAAGGTAGGTCAGTTCCAATGGCTTTAAATCCTGAAGATGGGAAGGTACCAAAAAGACAATAGCTGCCTAATTTTGACAAGAGGTAAAAATGGGAGGAATATACAAAGGCCATCATGGATACACAGAGAACTCTGAAATGCTGAACATAAAAAGGGGCAAAAATAAGAAATAGGAGAAGGAGAACATAGTCTCTTACCAATTAAATATGAGCCAACAGTGGTGCAGCGGTAGCCAAAATGCAATCCTAAATTACATTAACAGAAGGATACAATCAAGATCAAGTGAGGTACTGTTACCACACTATAAAGCCTTAGTAAGCTCATACTTAGAATACTGCATCCAGTTTTTGGTCGCCACACTATAGAAAAGATGTTGAGACTCTAGAAAGAGTGCAGAGAAGAGCAGCCAAGATGGTTAGGGGACTGAAGACTAAAACATTTGAAGAACAGTTACAGGAACAGGGCATGGCTAGTCTGGTGAAGAGAAGGACCAGGATAGCAGTGTTCCAATATTTGAAGGGCTGCCACAGAGAGGAAGGGGTGACACTATTTTCCAAAGCACCTGTAGGCCAGACAAGGAATAATGGATGGAAACTGAACAAGGAGAGATTTAACCTGGAAATAAGGAGAAATTTTCTGACAGTGAGAGCAATCAACCAATGGAACAGCTTGCCCTCGGAAGTTGTAGGAGCATCATCACTTGAGACTTTCAAGAAGAGATTGGACTGCCATTTGTCAGAAATGGTGTAGGGTCTGCTTGGGGGGGGGTTGGACTAGATGACCTACAAGGTCTGTAGAAAGACATTATTCAGGATGCAAAAGGTTATGTGAGTGTGTTGGAGAAAGAACTGCCTCCTAAGGCATCAGTTCCCAACCTTTTCAGCTTGGCAGCCTGGCCCAGCATGGTATATGTGTGAGTGGAAGGTGCATGCACACACACACCGTTTCATTTGAAGAGGCACAAGTGGAGGGCAAGTGTGCTCACGTGTGAAACTCCACTCCGTGCAAGCATCTGCCACTCACATGACTGGAGCTTTGTGCACAAGCGCAAGTGCCCTCCACTCACACAAGTGGCACTTTGCGTGCCCTTACCCATCTCTCCCATGGCCCGGTTTCGAATTGGCCACAGTCTGATAGTGGGTGCCCAGGAGTTGGGGACCCTGTCCTAGGGAGAGCAGACATGAAGAATTTACAGCCTAGGTTGGGTAGGCAGAGTGACAGTTTAGCACAGTGCTTCTTAACCGACCCATCTCTCCCATGGCCCGGTTTCGAATTGGCCACAGTCTGATAGTGGGCCGCGGCCCAGGAGTTGGGGACTCCTGTCCTAGGGGAGAGCAGACATGAAGAATTTACAGCCTAGGTTGGGTAGGCAGAGTGACAGTTTAGCACAGTGCTTCTTAACCTGGGCGATATCGCCCCCCAAGGGGCGATTTTGTTTTTCAGGGGGCGATGGAACAAAGGGGTGACATGGGGTGAAGGAATGAAGGGGCGATATGGGGGCAATGAGCGAGATATATTGGGAGAGAGAGAGAGAGTGAGAGAGAGAGAGATCTATATTGGTAGATAGATAGGTAGGTAGACAAAAAGACAGACAGATAGATAGGCAGGAAGGCAGGCAGGCAAACAGACAGACCTTTTGGATGGATGAATGGACGGATGGACGGACAAACAGACAGACAGAATGCGAGAGCGGCAGTACTTTGGGAAAGCGGTGGTGGCGGCTTTTCCCAACATGCTGCCGCATTTGAGGTGCCGGTTCAGGTGTGGTACAACAGTCAATGGGGTGAGCCTGCAGGGCCGGCACCTCGAACATCCCCAAGGGGTCCTGCCGCCTCTTAGCATCCCCAAGGGGTCCGCCAGAGGGGTGCTAAGAGGTGACAGGGGGGCGTTCGAGGTGCCGGCCAGCCCTGCAGGTTCACCCATTGAACTGCACTGCTCGGAGCTTGCTCTCCAATGCAGAAGCAGTGGCATGTTACGTGCCGCCGCGGCCGCATTTGACACACCGCCCCCTGCGCTTCTTAGCCTCTGCTGGTCCCCTTGGGGATGCTAAGAGG
>SOZL01001264.1:0-12259 GCA_009733165.1 Naja naja
TTAGTAAATGGCATGAGACCACTAAAATGTTTAAAAAGAAAAGGGGTTAGACAAGGCTGTCCACTATCACCACTATTATTCATTACAGTCTTAGAAACATTATTAACGAGAATTAGGGGAAATGAAAATATAAGAGGAGCAAAAATTAGAAATCAAGAATATAAAACACAGGCATTTGCAGATCGACATGGCTTTCATAATAGAAGAACCTTTAGAGACAGGCCCGATTTTAATGAAAGAAATAAATGATTTTGGGGAATTAGCAGGCTTAAAGGTAAATAGGGGGAAAACCAAATTGTTAGTTAAAAATATGACAATCTCCAAACAAAAGAGGCTTGAAGAGATTATGGGATTACAAATAGTAAATAAAATAAGATATCTAGGAATTTGGATAAGGGCAAGAACAATGATGCTGTGGGAGGATAATTACATAAAAATTTTAAAACAAATCAAAAGGATCTAGAAAATTGGAATAAATTGCAAATATCCTTCCTCGGGAGGATTGCAACAATTAAAATGAATATTCTTCCCAAAGTTTTATTTCTGTTCCAGACTATTCCAATACTAACAAATAAGAAATTTTTCATGGAATTGAATAAGATGACAATGAAGTTCATTTGGATGGGAAAAGGGCAAGGATAAAGAGAGAATATCTTCAAGACGATAGAAGTAGAGGAGGACTGGGACTGCCAGATTGGGAAATCTATTACAAAGCCATGAAGTCTGCTATGGACAAAAGAATGGGTCAGATTAGAAAATAGGAGAATATTAACACTTGAGGGGCATGACCTACAGATAGGATGGCATGCACTTCTATGGAACCGAACGGATAAAAGACAAAATCATACTACAAAACATATAATTCAAATGCATTGAAAAAAATTGGGCTGAGATAAGAAAGAAAATTATAACGAAAATACCAAGGTGGTTTTCAGCAATGGAAGCAACCTTTAATCCAAATACAATGGATTTGAATAAAAACTTAAATATTACCAGATATTGGATACAGATGGAAAACTAAAAACAAAACAAGATTTGGAGATGGAAGGCATATCAATAGATAATTGGGAGGTTCACGCCGCTCTAATAATCATCATGCCCAGCTAGAGCCTACATTAGGACTCACTGGTAGCTATGGGAGAGGGGCGAAGTTCTTATCTCCACTTCAGCCCAGATAATCACCAGCCGCCTTGTTGGGGTTACCCGCTTCCTCCTTCCGTTTTGAGGGAGGGTCGACCCATTGCAGGGCAGGGCTGAGGGAGTTTGGCAATATCTGATGGATAAGATCGCTTGCATTCGGGACGGTTGTCCCTCTGATTTGCAGTGGTCGAGGAACGAAAGGCGGGTAGTCTGGCCACTGTTATCTGGGATGAGTTTGATCCTGTCTCCAGGAGAAGTGGACAGGACATTAGCTGCACTGAGTTCCACCACATGTTTGTTGGACCCGTGTCCCTCCTGGCTGACTTATGCCGGCCAGGAGGTCACCCAGCGGGTTGGCTCCGGGCAGTTGTCAACGCCACTGAGGAGGGTGTCTTTCCTCTCCGCTTGAAGGAGGCAGGTGAGACCCTCCTGAAGAAGCCTGCCTGGACCCGACCTGCAGTTAGACAACTTTCGCTCGCTCCAACCTTCGCCATGGGCGAAGGTTGTTGAGAGTGTGGTGGCTCAGCAGGTTCCACTTTCCTGGATGAAGCGGACTATGGATCCACCAATCGGGCTTCCGACCCGGTTACAGCACGGAGACGGCATTGGTCGCTGGCGCTGATGGATATCTCTGGAGGCCCCGGGACAGGGGTTTTTCCTCTGTCCTGGTCCTATTGACCTTCAGCGCTTTGATACCATCGACCATGGTATCCTTTACGCCCTCCGGGGTTGGGAGGGGGCACTGTTTCGATGGTTCTCTCCTACCTCTCGGGGTGGTCGCAATCAGTGTTGGTGGAGGGGTTGGGTCAATTCCCAAGGGCTTCTCTCTTGTATCCCCAGGGGTCAGTCCTTTCCTCTCTTATTTAATATCTACATGAAACCGCTGGGTGAGATCATCTGTGTTTTGGGTGAATTCCATCAGTACGCTGATGATACTCAGCTGTACTCTTTCCACCCCAAACCAGATCAGTGATGCCCCTCCTGATGTCCCGTGTTTGGATGCTGCACGGATCTGGATGAGTAGGAACATGTTCACTCAACCCGCCAAGACTGAGTGGCTCTGCTGCATCGGCGCTCGCCCAGTCAAGATTGTCCATCCTTGGCCATAGGGAGAGGTGTTGCCCCTGTGGATAGGGCACGGAATCTGGGGTCCTCCTGATGCATGGCTCCAGTTGAGGAGAGGTGGGGGGTCGCCAGGTTTTGTGGGCCCAGCTCTGTCTTTGTTCAACTGCCTTTTCTGGACCGACGTCACGACAGTTATTTGCTCATGCCTCTTGTCACCTCGAGACTCGACTACTGCAACGCTTTATTTAGGACTGCCCTTGCATACCATCCGATTGCAACTGGTGCAGAAAGGGCCGCGCGGGTGGTGATGGATACCGGTTCTCCCATGTCTTCCCCTCTGCGTGGCCTGCATTGGTTGCCGACATAGCGCTCCAGGTGAGATTCAAGGTTTTAGTTTTGACATTCAAAGTCCTACACCACATGGGTCCCCAATATTTGAGGGAGATCTTCTTCCGATAGCTAGTGCCGCCGCCCCTGTGCGGGCTCATAGGCAAGGACTCTCGTTCCATCATGGTCAATGCCGGCTGGTGATTCCCGATGACGAAGCCTTCTCTGTCAGCGCCCCCACCTCTGGAATCAACTGCCTCTGGAGTCTGCCTGGCTCCTGATCTCCCGACCTTCCGCCCGTGAATTAAAGACCTGGTTATTTGACCAACCTGGTGTGACCTTCTCCTGGGGAGGGATGGTTTTAATGTTTTTATTGCGTGTTTTATATTTGGGCTTGTTTGGTTTAATGTTTTTTTTAAATATTTATTGTTCTGTGTTTTTAGTTGTGAGCCTCGAGTCTTCGGAGATGGGGCGGCATACAAGTTCAAATAAATAAATAAATAAATAAATAAAATTTTCTTGTCCCTTTGCTATAATCTGTTTTTTTAGTACTTCCGGGGTTATTGTTATAATATAGTCTTTTTATTTTATTTCATTTCTCATTCACACATTTATAAGACCAGTAATTTTCCATAAAACCACACGGGAAAAAGTGCCTTTAACCATTAGATGGTGCTCTACATCTCTTTCCACTTTTCAAAGTTCCTTTTTCTCTTTTCAATTGTATTAATTCTGCTAATTTTCAACCATTAGCTCTTTCAAATATAGTCAATTCCAGGCAAGTCCAGCATTCTGTCGAATGACTAATTAATGCCAATTCCTGTATCTTATTCCAAATTTGGTCTCTAATTCCATTATAGTCCTTTTTTAATCCGGTTTTTTATTTACCTTATAATTTCCTCTTATTTTCCATTCACCGCTGCCACACTCTTAAATGAAGGCTCTTTCCTTTTGTTTCTCAGGGTTATCAAAGAAAAATCCAAAATCCTTTGCCTGGTTACATGCCGCTCATCGCTTCACCGCTCCAGCACACACTTAAGTCCTGGAAGCTTTCCGTCTTCAGGGCAGCCATTAAAACTGCTGCTACCTCCTGTCTTCAAGGTGAGTATACCTAGCCAGAGAGGGGAGATGTGGCTCCCCTTGATCCGGCTGGTGGTCTCCCCCTCTTCCCCCACCCCTCGGAGGTGGGTCAGATGGATCTGGTCCTGTTGGGACCCTCCAACAGGATAAGCATGACGGATCGCACACCTGACGATCTGGTCTTTGGTCGTCTTAAAAAAATGCCACCAGAAGCCTTCTTCGCTTCCTTATCATCTGTAGCTTGTCACGGCCTCGGGTCTGCCATACTTAGATAACAGGCACTTTCACTTCAGGTTTGAGGAGTTTCCTTTCATGGCAGTGGGTGATCGCCCTTTACCTCGCTGCCACCCAGGCTTCCCCTCTATTTCGCGTGGCTCTCCAGGCTCTCCGCACCCCCAAAGGGTCCCCAAAAGTGAAGAAATTGGGGCCAGGGAACGGAGACCATTCTTTTTCGCCCTCTTCACCGCAACATCACCACCGGAAGTTCCAATATTTTCTTTAAGACAGAGTTCTCCCAACTTGGCAATTTTAAGACTTGTGGACTTCAACTTCCAGAATTTCCCAACTAGCAAGGAATTCTGGGAATTAGAAGTCCACAAGTCTTAAAATTGCCATGTTGGGAAACCCATTTTAAGACTTTCCCCGCCAAAGTAGAGTTTGCACAGAGGAAGTCAAAAAAGGACCAGGCTTGGATTGCATTTGTAGTGGTCATCTTGACTTTTCTGACCTCCAGGCACATAGGAAAGAAGTCCAGTATTTCACAAACCTACCCCTGTTGATCAAAGGATCCTGTTCATCAAACAACTACAAAATAGATAATAACTTGAGTCAGCGGTTGGATTGAGCTATGCTTTAACCATCATGTATCAAATAAACCCCAATTGGTTGGATTTGCATTAAACCATGATTTACCCAACATATGCCAAAGGCCAATAAATCCTATGTTGGCTTGATGCATCTCATTAATCAGATCCTTTTTCTAAAAAAGACAGCTACTAAGATAGTCTCACTTAACTGGGTGGGAGAGATATTCCAGATGTTTATCCTTGGGCTAAAATTCCCATAATCCACAACCAAGGGAGCTGTAGTCCAAAAGAGATAAAGTTTGGAAAGGCTGACCTGTGCTCCATGTTGGCTGGTGAGGTTATCCACTAAAGCAGTGTTTTACAAACATAGCTACTTTAAGATGTGTGGATGTCAACTCCCAGAATTCCCCAGCCAGCATAGTTGGCTGAAGAATTCTGGGAGTTGAAGTCCATTTCATCTTACAGCTGCCAAGCTTAAAAAACACTGGTCTGAAGACTCAGTAGGGCCTCTAGTGGCCAGGCATGGAATAACATATGAGAGCTGAATTTAACCCATATCCTATGCACACATACTTATCTGTTGAACCTTTGAATAACAGAATTGGAAGGGACTTTAGAGGTCTTCTAGTCTGACCTCTGCTCAGGCAGGAAACCCTATACCATTTCAGACAAATGGTCGTCCAATCTCTTTTTAAAAACCTCCAGTGTTGGAGCACCCACAACTTCTGGAGCAAGTTGTTCCACTGATCAATTGTTCTGTCAGAAAATTTCTCCTTAGTTCCAGGTTGCTTCTCTCCTTGATTAGTTTCCATCTGTTGCTTCTTGTCTTGCCTTGGCATAATGCTGTGGTTAGTCAGCAGCAGGTGCAGATGGCTGAGGAGAGCAAGGACTCAGATGAGGGGCCAGGACCATTAGGGAGTGGACTGCTGCCTTCAGAGATTGTGGGGGCTGGCAGCAGTGATGAGGAGGTTCCCAAGGAGCCTGTGCCAATTGCGTGTGCGTGCAGGCTTGCTCATAGGAAAGAACAGTTACAACAGCACGGGTGACTTGGGAGTAAGGCTGCAAGGAAATGGCCCCTCCTTCAAGAAGATAAAAGCCAGCTGTGAACGAACATACTTTGCAGAAGGCAAAGACGTTTTGAAACTACAGCCTCGTGGACATTCCAGTATCCTGAGTATCTTTTGGCAAGTCTTGCACAGTTTGGCAAGGCTTGTGCTTATCACAGCTAATTATTTTGCATTACAAGGTTTCTGTTCTTTTTGAATTGTGTTTGATTTGTCAGAAAAGGGTGTGGGTCAGAACACAAAGGGTTCTCCTGTTTGAGCAGAGAGTTGGACTAGAAGACCACCAAGGTCCCTTCCAGCTCTATTCTGATGGATTGATTGAATTCCCCAGCCCGCCTGCTTTTCAAGTTTTCAAGTTTGAAACACACTACCCAACCTCACAACCCAGGATCAGGAAAATGCAATGCAAAGCTGAAATTCTTTTCTACAAAAAACTCAAGACTTGACATTCCCCTTTGCCGATTATCAGTTTACAGATTTCCACCACCGTCCAAAGATCTCAGGTCAGGAAAATAAAGAGGGTGTTAAAACTAAACTTTTTAGCTTCTGGTTTTTAGGGACATTTTGCAAAGGGCAAAATGATGGATAGAGGCCTCTTCCAGGATACCTTGGGCCTTTATGTCGGTCGGTTCACCTAGCTAAACCCTAAAATTTGTTGGCTCTCTTGCAAACTTTGGTGGCCTTTCTAGGCTGTTTAAAAACATGGCGCGTCTCTATAAGAAGATTGTGCATGTCTGGGTAATGGCGGCCTGCTGATTGTGAGCACCATGGGGGGAGTGGTTTTCTGGGCCGTTGTGGGGGGGGTAGGGGCTCTGTTATGCTGCCCGACCCCCGGACTTGTTATCTGAGGATCTTGGGGACCGGTGATTGCTGCCTCAGATGGAGGCGACCGAGGATGAGGAGGTGTCGGGCTCTTTTTGTTTGGCGTCTGGTGGCGGTGTTGATGGTGGCGTTGACGGCAAAGGTGGCGGCGGCGATGGCAGCAGCGGCAGCGGCGGAGGCGATGGAAAATGGCAGCGAGGGCAGCAGCGGGCAGCAGCGTGGGCCGTAGGGCCATCGGGTAGGAGTCCTGGAGCGGGTTGGAGTCATGAGATTGGAGGAGAAGCCCCTGCGGAAGACCTGAGACCCAAGGCCTGCGGCCTGAAGTCGACTGTCTGGGGTGCCGGTTGCTGCATTAGGCTGGGTGCTTGGAGACCCCAGCTCGGGGATGTCGCCTGTGTGATTTCTTGGGCCAGCAGCTGGGCTGAGTCCTGTCTGTTGGCTGATTCTCCATCTGCTGTCTGCTGCTTCCCTGCTCATTGCTGGCTGCCTGATGCCAGTGCTTGCTGCTTGTTTGCTATCTGCTGCCTTGAGTTCAGCCATCTCCCCCTCTGGAGCCCGGTGTTGGGATGCTGCCGGATGCTACCAGAGGTTTTCCATCTTGGACCCCTTCTGTCCCCCCCTTATACATCTTATACATCTGTTCAGGCCAGTGGGGGTTGTGCCCCCATTGTGGTGTGAGGACGATGGGGGTTTATGTCTCAGCCTGCTGCGGTGAGAGGGCAGCAGTGACTGGTTCGTCAACCCCACCCACCTTGGCATTGAGAATTTACCATCGTGGTGAGAGGGCGGTGGTTGGACCGTTGTTGACTCTGGTCCCCCTCTCGACTGGCCATGAGGGCTGCTGGGGGGAAATGGTATGGTGCTAGGGTTTGGTGCCTGGACATGATGTTTTTACCAGCTGGCTTCACTTTTTATTTTCCACGCCCTTCTGTGGATTATTTTATGACTTTTTATTATTGTACGGACTTACACATCGGCGGAATTATGGGCCCTCGGGAATGTCCCCCTGTCCCTGAGGTGGCCCGTCGGACTATCAAGAGCCTACCTCGATGATGGATCTTGGGATCCCGAGAGGTGGCATGGCGCATCCAAGGGGCCCTAAATTTAAAAGGGGTTGTAAGGGGAGGCTATTAGCTTTTTTAATTAAAGGTTTAAAGGGGTTAGGGAGTGGGGTGGGCTGTCGGTTCGGGCAGGAACCTGGGGGGGTTCCACCGAATCAACCCCTAGCTCAGTCCAGGTCGGGAGAGGGTCGTGGTGTGGGGGGGCGGGGGAGGCTCTGGGACCTTGAGGAACAGGGTGGGGACTGCAATCCCTAGGGTGATTGGGAATGGCAGGAGGTGGAGAAATGGAGGGCCGTATCATGGTTTGGGAGCGCGCCCCTGCTATCTTCGAGCTGTGGCGCACTCCGACCCTCCGGTTTCCGCCCACTCCCCCAGGGATATGGGAAGTGAGGTCCCTGGGCTTAGGTTGGTTTATGTGAACGGCAGGTCCGTGGTGAATAAAGCCCCCTCCTCTACGAATTGATTGAAGAGGAAGCTGAGGACCTGGCTTGCATCACAGAGACCTGGTTGGGGCTGGAGGGAGGGGTCCCTCTGTGTGAGTTATGTCCCCCAGGTTTCCAGGTGCTTCACCAACCTTGGGCTCAGGGTAGGGGTGGTGGGGTGGCCCTAGTTATCAGGGAGACCTTGTGTCCAAGGGAGGTCACTGTCCCACAGATGGGCGGGTGTGAGTCTCTCCTCCTGAGGTTGGGCCCTGGTGGTCAGCTGGGTCTGTTGCTCACATACCTTTCTCCCAGCTCCATGGCAATGGCCTTGCCCGAATTGCTTGATGTTCTCTTGGGAGTGGTGGTGGAGTTCCTCAAACTTATAGTGTTGGGGGATTTCAACCTGCCCTCTCTGGGTGGGACGTTTATTTATTTATTTATTTATTTATTTATTTATTTATATTTATTAATTTGACTTGCATGCCACCCCCTCTCCAAAAGGACTCGGGACGGCTCACAACTAAAAACCCAACAATAAATAATTACTTAAAACCATATTAAACAAAACAAGCCAAATATACAAGTTTAAAACCCCAGAAACTAAAACACCCATCAGCGCCCACCCCCGCAGAGGTCAGCACAACCCGGACTGCATAAATAGCCAGGTCTTTAGATTGTGGCGGAAGGAGCGAAGATCGGGGCCAGCCAGAGCCCGGCGAAGCTGATTCCACAAAGTGGGAGCCGCCACAGAGTAGGCCCTCCCCCGGGTCACCTCCAAACGACATTGAGTCACCAACAGCACCCCAAGGAGCCCCTGTTTGTGCGCTCGCACAGGGCGGTTGGTATTTGATGCTGGCAGGAGTCGTTCTCGTAAATATCCTGGACCCATGCCTTGTAGGACTTTGAATGTTATCATAAGGACCTTGAATCTCACCTGGAAAACAACCGGCAACCAATGCAGGTCGCGCAGGAGGGGTGTGATATGGGAGTATCAGGAAGCTCCCATCACTACCCATGCGGCCACATTCTGCACCAGCTGAAGTTTCCGGGTGGTATGCAAGGGCAGTCCTAAGTAGAAAGCGTTACAGTACTCAAGCCGAGAGATAACGAGTGCCTGAGTGATCATGCACAGGGCATCTCGGTCCAAATATGGGCATAACTGGCAAACCAGCCGGATCTGGGCAAATGCCCCCCTGGCCACGGCCCCCACCTGCTCCTCCAACTTAAGCCATGGGTCCAGGAGGACCCCCAGATTCTGTGCCCTGTCCATGGGGGGCAACACCTCCTCCCCCATGACCAAAGATGGAACCTCAACATTGGCCTGAGATGCCGGTATGCCTTGGCTGGATTGAGTCAGAGCATGTTCCTGTCCATCCAGATCCACACCGCATCCAGGCTACAGGACATCATGGAGAGAACATCACTGATGTGGCCTGGGGTGGAGATGTATAACTGGGTATCATCAGCATGCTGATGATACCTCACCCCAAAGCCACAGATGATCTCACCCAGCGGCTTCATATAGATGTTGAACAAGAGGGGCGAGAGGACCGACCCTGAGGCACCCCACAAGTGAGAGACCGGGTGAGCCTCTGCCCCCTGCCTGAACACTGATTGCAAGCGACCGAGAGGTGGGAGGAGAACCACCATAAAACGTGCCTCCCACTCCCAACCCCGAGAGGCCATGCCGCCCAAGGTGCAGTGTGTCCGAAAGCAGCTGAGAGATCTAACAGGACAGGAAAAACCCTGTCCAGCCCTAGAGATCATCATGATCATGGCGACCAATGCTGTCTCCATGCTGTACCCAGGCCTGAAGCGGTTGGTACAGATCCAAGTAGTCGCTTCTTCCAGGAAAAGTGGCAATTGCTGCGCCACCACTCTCAACAACCTTTGCTAGGAGGCGGAGGGTTGGAGACATCTGGTTGTTGTTCCACAGGCTGGGTCAAGGCAGGCTTCCTCAGGAGGGGCCTCACCACCGCCTCTTTCAAGCTGCAGGGACAGCCACTCCCTTAATGAAGCATTGACCACTGCCCGGAGCCAGCATGCGTGACCCTCCCTGGAGGCATAAACCATCCAGGAAGGGCGCGGGTCCAACAAACATGTGGTGGAACACAGCTGCCGCATAATCCTGTCCACTTCATCCTCAGAAACAGGATCGAACTCAGTCCAGATCACATTAGCCAGACCTCTCGCATCCTCATCTTCAGACCACTGCAAGTCGGCGTAACCCTTCCCGGATCCGGCGATCTTGTCCTGCAGATACTGACCAAATTCCTCAGCTCTGCCCCTGCAAGTCCGCCACCTCCCGGCTGCAAGAGGGCGGGCGACCCCAAACAGAGAGGCTGGTGGTTATCTGCGGATGCTATGAGGGCAGAGAAATAAGACCTTCTCACTGCCCTCATGGCCACCAGGGCCTAATATGGGCTCTTAACTGGGCTCGGTCCGATCGGGCAGGTCACCCTCCACCTGCTCTCTAGTCCCCTTCTCACGATGCTTCATCTCCCGGAGCTCCTCGGTATACCAGGAGCCAACAGGATCAGTGCCCGTAAGGGGATGCATGGGGACCACCTGTCGAGGGCCCCATGGCCGACTGTTGCCAGGCAGCGCAGGACCTCAGCAGGCTGTGGGTAAGGGATGTAGGAAAAACCCCAGTTCTGCCTGGAACCTCTCAGGGTCCATCAGGCGCCTGGGGCGGAACCATCTATGTGGCTCCTCATCCCAGTGGTGTGGGGTAGCTTGGTGGAAGACCAGCCACAGGAGATAATGGTCTGACCATGGGCAGGATGGATAATTGTATCACCAACCCCCAGACCACTCCGCCACTGCTCAGAGACAAAAACCAGGTTGAGCGTGTTGCCCCACTCATGAGTTGGGCCATCTATTATCTGGGTCAGACCCATGGCCTCCATGGAGGCCATGAATTCCTAGGCTAAGCCCGGCAGCCACCCCAGGGAGGGCAGGTTGAAGTCGCCCAGAACCACAAGCTCTGGGAACTCCACCACCACCCCTGAAATGGCATCGAGCAGCCCAGGCAGGGCGGCTGATATACAGCTGTGGGACAGGTATGTAAGCAGCATGCCCATCCAACCCGCAGGCCCACACCTCAAAAGGAGGGACTCACACCCGTCTATCTCCGGAGCAGGGGTCTCCCTTGGAAACAGGGTCTCCCGGATAACAATAGCCACCCCACCACCCCTTCCTGGGGTGTGACCAGTGCAACACCCAAAACCTGGAGGGCATATGTCAACCAGAGGGACTTCCCCCTCTGGCCCTAACCAGGTCTCGGTGATACAGGCCAGACCCGTGGCCTCCTCCTCAATCACTTCGGGAGGAGGTGCCTTATTAGCCATGGACCTGGCATTAAGGTACACCAGCCAGAGCCCAGGGTCCTAGATCGAAACCCCAGGGATAGAGAAGAGGTTAAGGGGTCAGAGCGGCATACAGCTGGGATATAGCAGGTGCTCCCCTAACATGATACTGCCCCCACCGTCGGCTCCTGCCCATTCCAACCACCCTGGGAATGCAGATCCCACTATCCCACCGGGGTCCTGAGGCCCCTCCAACACCCCACCACCATGGCCCTGCCTCAGGCTGCACTGAGCTCCTATAAAACCCCCTCCCTTCCCTAACCCCTTAAAAATCAATCAAAAATTTGACTAATGAGGACCTGGAGCCCCCTTCTGACCTTCCCAGGACCCCCAACCCCTACCTGCTGAGCTATGCCAACTCTCTGGGTTCCATAACCGTCCCGAGATATACTGTGGAAAGTCGGCGGGCCAAGCCGGAGAGGGACTCCGTAGAATCCTGAAGTCCATTGATGAATAGGTCCAAATGATATTAAATTGCACATATAAGGGGAGTGGTCGAAAGATGGAAAAAGTCCGAATATCAAAGATGTTAAACCACCTTGTCCAGTCCTAACATCCATGCTGCAGCCAGACGGTTCCAGGACATAAACCAGGATTGCCCTCTCACACGCAATCCAGTGGGCCAATGGTAGAGGCCCTCATCCGGGCCAGCCACCGCGCTCTCACCGCAGGACTCCCAGGCGAGCTGATCAGGACGGCAGGATGGTAACGAAGGTTAGTTACGGAGGGGGCAGGTATTCCCATCACTGCCCTCACACAGGCGGGCAGGAAGCATCCACCCCTCCCACCAACATCCACGGGTGCAAAGAGAGAAACGGCCCGGCAGCATCGACCCAAGGTCTGCAACCAGATGGCCAGACATAAAATCCCATCTGGTGTCCATAAACCCAAGATGAAGGTGAAGGCGGTAGCCAGGCTCTCTGACCCAGGCAAAGATGAATAAGCCCTGGGAGGAGAAGAAGGCAATACAGACAGGAGGGCCGAGGAGGAGGGGAGAAGGCAGCCGACCCAGATCTAGAGGGTCCAGTCGTAGCAAGCCAAATGACCAGGAGGCCAGGCCTGGCAGCAACCTGGGGCCACACCATCTCCACCTCCTGGCCCAAC
>SOZL01001265.1:0-22693 GCA_009733165.1 Naja naja
CAACGGGTCCGCCCTCACTCGAGACGAAGAGGGAACGGGTAACCCAAACAGGGCGGCTGGGCGGTTATCTGCGGACACTATGAGAGTGGAGAGATAAGACCTCTCTCCCATAGCCACCAGGCAAGTCCTAATATAGGCTCTTAGCTGGGCATGATCGGATTGGGAACGGGTAGACCTCCACCTGCTCTCTAAACCCCTACGACGACGTTTCATCTCCGGAGCTCCTCAGTATACCTAGGGCAAACCGGGATCCACGACGCAGGATGGATGGGGACAACCCTGTCGAGGGCTTCCATGCAGCCCGCTGCAGGCCATTGCCAGATCCTCGGCAGAGCTGTGGGCAAGGGAAGAGGGAAAACCCCAGTTCTGCCTGGAAACTTTCAGGGTCCATCAGGCCTGAACCACCTAAGTGGCTCCTCATCCCAGCAGTGGGGCGCCTGTTGGAAGACCAGCCGTAGGGAGATAGTGATCAGACCATGGAACGGGCAAGACTGTAAAAGTAGCTTGCCCTCTGTCACTCCACCACCGTTCAGAGACAAAAACTAGGTCAAGAATATTTCCCCCCTCATGAGTCAGGCCTTGAATCAACTGGGTCAGGCCCATGGCCTCCATAGAAGCTATGAATTCCTGGGCCAAACCCGACACCCCCAGGAAGGCAAATTGAAGTCCCCCAAGACCATAAGGTCCGGGAACTCCATCGCCACCCCTAAGAGGAGATCGAGAAGCCCAGGTAGGGCCGCTGCCACACAGCTGGGGGAAAGGTATGTAAGCAGCAGACCCACCTGACCACTAGGCCCCCATCTCACGAGGAGGGTCTCACTCCGCCATCTCTGTAACAGAGACCTCCCTTGGAAACAGGGTCTCCATAACCACAGCCACCCCACCACCCCTTCCCTGGGCCCTTGGCCGGTGCAGAACCTGAAAACCTGGTGGGCACAGTTCAACCAGAGGGACACCTCCCTCCAGGCCCAACCAGGTCTCGGTGATACAGGCCAGGTCCGCAGCCTACTCCTCGATGATTTCCCGAGGAGGTAGGACTTATTAGCCACGGACCTGGCATTAAAATACACCAGCCTAAGCCCAGGGGTCCCAGTTCCGCTGCCCCCTAGGGAGGAGGCCATAGGGTCGGAGCGCGCGACTGGCCTTAAATGTCGGGCGCACGCTCCCATCACCTGATATGGCCCTATGCCTTGACGCCCCTCCCGATCCCGACCACCCTGGGAATCGCTGCCCCACCTCAGGGCCTGGAGCCCCACCGCCCCCAACCCCTGCTCCTCCGCTGCATCCCGGCTGCAAAGACCCCCCAGCCCCACCCCTTCCCTATCCCTTTAAAACATCAATTAAAAATTTTAAAAGCCACCCTTAAATCCTAATTTAAAATTTAAGCCCTTGGTCGCAGCATGCCACCTCTCGGGATCCCAAGATCCGTCATCAAGGTAAGCTGTCGACAACCCACTGGGCCAACTCAAGGACAAGGGTGCAGTCCTGAGGGCCCACAATTAGGGTTAAGGGTTAAGGGTTAAGGGTTAGGGTTAAGCATGGCGTCAAATGTAACCGGGTGTAGATGTTATAAGATGTAAAAAAATCCGAAGGAGAAAGAGGTCCAGGCAACAGCATCCAAGGAGTCCAGCACCACAAATGGGCCTCTCACATCCGCCTGGGGCCGAAGATGGTACCAAGTGACCAACCGCTCTCTCACCACGGTGGTCAAAAAACAGTCTTGAAGCTGAAGGGCCGATGTTAAATCCCTCTACCCTCTCACAGTAGAGGGATAGTGAGGGATTGCCCTCACACAGCAATGGGGCTGCCTGAAAGCCAAAGTCCTGAAAAAGGGTCCAGATGGAATTAAGGACCATGACCGCTGCCAGGAGAAGATAGTCACACCCACAAAATACAGCGGGAGGGACCAGGCGGGCGAGCTGGCGATGGAAGCCAGCGGCAGTAGGTCAGGACAACACAGCGTGGTATGGTAGGCAGGGAGTCCAGAGGAGTGCGTAGATGTTAGCTCATCATGGTCAGGGTCCAGGGCCGCAAAAATGGCCAACCGCGGGGGAATATCTACTCTGACCCCCGCTTGGCCATTGAACAAACATTAAAACCAATTGAACACAGTGCAACTTTCTTGGCCATCATTTTGGCCAAACAAGCTATAGTACAGAGCAGTGATGGCTAACCTTTTCTATTTTGCATGCCAAAAGTGTGTGCGCATGTGTGCACGCTTGTGTGCCCGCACTCAAGATGAAATGCGCACGCAACTCCCCCACTCCCTGTGCATGTGCACATGACCTGTGTGCCTCTGCACATGTGCACACAACCCCACACACACTGCATGCCTCTGTGCATGTGTGCGCATCTCCTACGCACACATCTCCCCCTGCACATGCATGGCAGATACCCGACAATCAGTTGGCTGGTGGGGGTGCTCGCGCATGCGCAGTGAAGCTCTTCCGGGCAACCTCTCACATGCCGGCAGAAGTGGCTCTGTGTGCCACTTCCGGCACAGGTGCCATAGGTTCACCATCACGTGTATAGAGATACACATAACAGTTAATTTCCTTTTTCCCTTATGTTATTAGTATATATTGTGGCTAGCCGGCAGCAGGTGCGGATGGCAGAGGAGAGCAAGTACTCAAATGAGGGGCCAGGACCATTAGGGAGTGAAGTACTGCCTTCAGAGATTGTGGGGGCTGGCAGCAGCGATGAGGAGGTTCCAGGAGCCTGTCCGTGCGCGCATGCAGGCTGCTCGCAGGAAAGAGCAGCTGCAGCAGCATGGTTGACTCGGGAATAAGGCTGCAAGGTAATGGCCCCTCCTTCAAGAAGATAAAAGCCAGCTGTGAATTGGACATTCTTTGCAGGAAGCAAAGACGTTTTGAAACTCAAGCCTCGTGGACATTGCAGTATCTTAGTTGGTATTTGAAGACTCTTGTGTTGTAAAATATTTCTAGGTAACCTTATCCGTTATTTTTGGCAACCTTGCACAGCTTTGGTGAGGCTCATGCTTATCAAAGTTAATTAGTTTGCAGCAGCCTTTTAACCAGGGATTCATAAGAATCATTAAAAGGTTTCTGTTCCCTTTGGTTCGTGTTTGTTTTACTGGAAAAGGGTTTGGGTCAGAACAGTATAGTGCTAGCTGAATATTATTTCTATTTACATTTATATGCATTTATATACAATTATATACATATTTACAACCATCTTTTATACTCATACATTCGTATCATCTCGTATTTGTCCATTATATTCCATTCTCTTTGGTTTACAAAACTTTAACTTTCATTCCTATAAAGCATCAACCCTTTCTTTTTCCTTGACTCTAGCCATTGATACATTTTACTCCAGACTTCATAATACTCTGTCTCACCCTTATCTTTGATTTCTAAAGTTAGTCTGTCCATCTCTGCACAGACTAATATTTTCCTTATTATTTCACTTTCTGTAGGGGTATCTTCATTCTTCCAGTTTTGGGCATACACCAATCTTGCAGCTGTTATTATATGTATCATTAAATATATTGTTCCTTTACTGTATTTCTCATTAATAATTCCCAGTAAGAACGTTTCTGGTCTGAACTCTACTTTCTGGTTAACCATCTCTTCTATCCAAACCTTTATTTTCCACCAGTATTTTTTTGCTTTTATACATTTCCACCACATATGATAATAGGTCCCTATCTCTATGTTACATTTCCAACAATGTGGTGATATACTTTTACTAATTTTGGCCAATCTAGTTGGAGGAAGATGCCATCTGTAAAACATTTTATATTGGTTCTCTTTATACAAAGTTGCCAATGTTAATTTTCTATTTCTTTCCCATAACTTTTGCCAATTGTCTAACTCAATATTATAACCGAAATTTTGAGCCCATTTTATCATTACTTCTTTGACTTGCTCCTCCTCCATTTTATATTCTAGTAGATAGTTGTATATTCTCTTGATTGTTTTCCCCTCCATTCCTAATAGTATCTTATCCAATGCCATCAATTCTGTCTGTATGTCCCATTCTTTCTTGTCTTTCTTGTATCTTGATTGGATTTTTAGGTATGCCCACCATTCGAGTTGTATCCCTTCTTCTTTCAGTTCTTGTCTGGATTTTAGTTCCCATTTTCCATTTAGTAGATCTTTGTATGTAATGACTTTCCCTAGATTCATGAAATTTGGATGCACTATTGCTTCTAGTGTTGAGAGCCATACCGGAGTCTTTATGTAATTTTGCTGTTTAGTTTTTATCCATACCTTAAGTAGAGCATGTCTTACATAATGCCTCTGGAGGTACTGGTGAACTGTATGTCTTTCATCCCATAAAAAGTGTGCCATCCTGATTGTAGGTCATGACCCTCCAATGTTAGTAACCTATTTTTAAATTTTATCCACTCTCACACCCAATTTAATGCAGTGGCTTGGTAATACAGCTCCCAGTCAGGTAAACCAAATCCCCCTCTTTCTTTGGCATCTTGTAATAATTTTAATTTAATTCTCGGTTTCCTCCCCTGCCAAATAAATTTCAATATTGTTTTATTCAAATTTTCAAAGTATTTTTTCTCTAATTTTATTGGTATATTTTGGAAAAGAAAAAGTATTTTAGGTAGGATATTCATTTTTGTTGCTGCAATTCTCGCCATAAAGGAGAGTTGCAGGTTTTTCCATCTTTCTAATTCTTTCTTTATTTGATTGGTCAAATTAATATAATTATCCTCTTTAATTGTTGTACACCTTGCTGATAGCTGTATTCCCAAATATTTTACTTTCTTCACTATTAGAATATTTATCTTCTCAGCCAAATCTTTTTCTGTGAATTTGTCATGTTTTTTGTTATCATTTTAGTTTTATCTTTATTTATTTTAGTCCCGCTACTTCCCCGTACTCCTCCAGTACTTCCATAAGCCTTGTGCCTGATTGCAGTGGTTCCTCTATAATGAATACAAGGTCACCTGCAAATGCCTGTAATTTGTAAGTTTCTTTCTTAATATTTAGCCCTCTAATTTGCCTGTCTTTCCAAATAATTCTTGTTAACACTTCCAATGATAATATAAATAATAACAGTGATAATGGACATCCTTGTCTTGTGTCTTTCCTGATTTTAAAACTTTGCGTGACTTCTCCATTTACTATGACTCTCGCCTCTTGTTTACTTTGTATAGCTCTGATTATATTAATAAAATTTTCACCAAAATTCATATAGTTCAACTGTTTTAACATGAAATTCCAATTTACATTATCGAAGGCTTTCTGTGCATCAAGGAATATCAGTGCTACTTGTTTTTCACAGTGAACGTCATAATATTCTAAAATGTCCAATATCGTTCTCATGTTATTACATATTTGTCTTTTGGGGAGAAACCCGTTTTGGTCTACATGTATAAATTTGTTTAGGAATCTTTTAAGTCTTTCCACAATTATTGCCATGAATACTTTATAATCTGAATTCAATAATGATATGCATCTATAATTTTTAACCATTGTTAAATCCGCACTTTCTTTGGCCTAATGGTTCCTGGAATTCTTTATATATTTCTACCGGTAGTCCGTCAGGGCCTGTCGTTTTATTATTCTTCTGTTTTTTCAATGTTTCAATTAGTTCCGACATTTTTATTTCTGCATTTAACATATTCTTTATTTCTTCTGTGATTCCTGGCAGCTCTGCTTTCTCTAGACCAGTGGTTCCCAAAGTGGGTGGTACCATCCCCTGTTGGGGGGTGGGATGCCTTAGGGGGGTGCTAAGAGGCAGCAGGGGGTGCTGGAGGTGGGCCCCTCGCAGGCGCAATTCAGGGGTTGGATTCTACCAGTTCACAAGAACCAGTTGTTACCATTCCCAGTAGTTTGAAGAACTGCTAAAACGGACCCCTGGCTGGCCCTGCCTCTCTCCGCCTGCTCCTCCGTTCCCTGCTGTCAGTCCTATTATGCATGTATAAATCATGTGTATGCACAACAGTCGCTGACAGCATTCTCCCCCTGCCCGCCCCACCCAGTCACTCCTTACGTAGCACATGTGCGCTCATTTCCCACATTTTCCCGCCCGCTGCCATCACTTCTAGCACCAGCCAGCCAGCCATCACTGCCTACCTTCCACCATCTGATCTCCCTAGGTTAGTGACACTCAGCAAGCCCCAGTCGCCTACATACTGCTGCTGCTGCCAGCCCCAATTGAGTCCAGACTCCTAGGCCGGCCTAGGCCACCACCACCATGCCGCCGCTGCCCCCCACCCCACTTGCCTGGCTTGCTTAGCCGCCAGCGCCGAGGCTCCATGTGGCACTTGTGGCCTAGCAAGCTTCCTCCCCACCCCACTTCCTGGCTTGCTTGTAGCCGTGAGGAAGGCTGGTCACCGCTTGGGTCCTGCCTGGATTCTCGGCGGCTGTTGAGCAGAGCGGTGCAGCAGTCAACGGGGTGAGCCTATGGGGCTAGCTACCAAATGCGGCACTGGCATTATTGGTAGAGCAGCCAGAGTGGCTCTTGCTCTACTTCCCAATGCCTCACCACCACGCTGACGCTCGGCCCGGTGAGGCAGGTGCCGGGAGCAGCAAAGCCACCTGGCTTTGCTCTACTTTTTCTGCCACTGCATGCGTCTGGCCGGCACTGCAGACTGACCCCATTGAGCCCGCTGCAACGGAGGGACCTGCCCAAGCAAGTCCTAGTGCAGCGTGCACCAAGTCAATGTGGGTGAGCCTGAGAGGGAAAGAGAGAGAGAGAGAAAAGAGAGAGAGAGAAGGAAGAAAAGAAAGAGAAAAGAGAAAGAAAGAAAAAGGGATAGACAAAGAAAGGGGGGGAGGGAGGGGAGAGAGAAAGAGAGACCTGCTGCATCAGATTGAAATGAGGCCTAGTTTAGAGGCCCTTTCCACATTGGAAACATCTCTTTGCCAGCATCTTTGCCAGCACATTAAAACTTCTTTGGCTTCTAAAGTTTTGTGGATGAAACATGGTCAAGATCTAAGCTCTTACATTTTGTTGGCTTTAAACAGGATCCATTGACCAGACCTCCACCCTAAAATTACTTTTCCTGTCATTACAGGCATTCTTAGCAAAACCAAATACTTGAAAATCAGAAACAGACATTAACACTCCTTCTAACCCTGCTTGAGGATTGGACTAGAATAGATATCTCATTACTTTCCTCCCTCCCTCCTTCTTTATTTTTCTGGTTCCTTCCATTCATCCTCCCTCTTTGTTCCTTTTTCTTTCTTCTCCCTTTCTCTTTCTTTCTCTTTCTCTCTTTCTTTCTCTCTCTTCTCCCCTCTCTGGCTCATCCCTTCACTTGGTGCAGTTGCAAGGTCCCCCAGTGCAGCGGGCTCAATGGGGTGGACCTGCAGGGCTGGCACCTAGAACACGGTAGTGGTGGCGCGTTTGAAAAGTTGAGCAAAGCCAGAGGTTGGTACTTTTTGCTGCAAAGAATCACAAGAGCTTCTGGGCTGTGCACATGAAGGGACACACATGTCAATGCAATTCAGCAACATAAAATAAAGAAATACAAATAAAACAAATCAACAAGAATCGGCAAAGCATCTCTGATTACATTCTATTCACTACTAGAATCTAATCAGAGATGCTTTGCCGATTCTAGTCCAATGACCGGCTCCAGCAAGGTTAGAAGGGAGTGTGTGTGTGTGTGTGTGTGTGTGTGTGCATGGCTGTCAAAACTCCAAAAACAGGTCAAGTAGCTCTGGGGAGGTCAGTCATAAATATTAGAACACTTGCTAAGCAACCGGCCATTAAGTGAGGACCACTTGTATTTGGTTTGCCAGTCACCTGGCCACACCCACCCAGTCACATGACCACCAAACCACACTTACCTGGTCATGTGACCACCAAGCCATGCCCAGCCAACAAGCCACACCCAGCCAGTCATGTGACCAGCAAGCCACACCCACCCAGTCATGTGACCAGCAAGCCACACCCTCAAATTAGGCCATGCCCACAGAAATTTGAATCCCACCCCTGGGTGGGGGCACCGAGGATGAGTTTGTAGCACCAAGGGGGTGGTGGACTGAAAAAGTTTGGGAACCACTGCTCTAGACATTGTATTAGCTTTTCCTCTATGGGGCATTCGTCGCTATCGTATAGCTTTTCAAAATACTCTTGAACTGTTTTGTTTTTCTCTTCACTTTGATAACGCATAGTTCCTTTCTCATTCTGTAATTTACTAATCCAGCCTTTTTCTTTTTGTTTTTTGTTTTAATTTATATGCTAGCCATCTCCCTGCCTTATTGGCATTTTCAAAGAAGTTTTGATTGTTCCTTTTTATTTGTTGCGCCAACTCTCCTTCTTCAAGAATGTTCATTTTATGTTTGACTAGTTCCATTTGTTGTTTTAGGCTGCCTCTCTGTGGTTCTCTTTGTAATTTTTCTTCTAATGTTCTAAATTCATCTTCTAAATTTTCTTGTTGTTTTTTCTTCTTTTTATTTTCTTTTGTCATATATGCTATAGCCACACCCCTCATGTATGCTTTTGTAGTGTCCCATAGGTTTTGTATATTCGTATCTTCTTTTTTATTTTCTTGGTAGAACAAACACAATTGTTCTTCCATTTTCAGTTTAAACTCTTTATGATTTAGGGTCAATCTTTTCAGGGTCCATCTACCTCTCTCTTTCTTCCCCTTCCATATATTTTTTAAAAATAAAGTTTATTTAAAGCCCTTCATGGCTTAGGAGCGGATACTCATGAGACCGCCTTTCGCGACCTTATGCCTCCCAGCCCAGTTAGATCTCACAGGGAGGGCTTGTCGGATACCGCCGGCCAGGCAATGTTGGCTGGTGGGTCCACGGCTAGGCCTTCTCTGTAGAGGCTTGTCCCTCTAGAATATGCTCCCTGCGGAGATTAGAACCATCCCAAATCTACTTGCCTTCCGCAAAGACGTTAAGACCTGGCTTTGTCGGAGGGCATGGCATTGAGACCTTGCTTTTCCCCCGTGTATGTTTTGGATTGGTATGAATGAGTTTCTTGTTTTTATATTGTACAGAAATTGTTTTTTATCTTGTATGCCGCTTCGAGTTCCCCTTTGGGGGAAGTGAGGTGGGATATAAATCTAATAAATCTAATCTAATCTATTAAATTTTCACCTTTTAAAAAACAAGTTCTATATACATTTTTGCAGTTATTTGTGACATCAGTTATACCATTCTCCTATACATACATATATATACACTATTTACAATTACATTTTAAAGCTTCTACTTTTGCATTATATTTTCTTTCTATTTTCTAACCAGACATACCATTTTTCCAAGCCATATAGAATTCTTTATCTTCCCTCTCCTGCAATTCCATTGTGAATTTGTTCATTTCTGCGCAATCCATTACTTTTTTTATAATCATGTCATCTGTGGATGTACTATCTAATTTCCAAGTTTGAGCATATAGTATCCTAGCTGCTGTTAAGATATGTATCATTAGACATTCATTCAGTTTTGTATATTCTCCTTTGGTTATCCCTAATAAAAACATTTCAGGTTTGGGTACTATCTTTAGACTTGTTATTTCCTGTAACCAGATCTGTATCTTATTCCAGAATTCTTTCGCTTTTGGGCAGGTCCACCACATGTGAAAGAATGTACCGGGTTTCTTTTTGCATTTCCAACACTCTGGTTTTAAGTTTGGATAAATTTTAGCCAATCTCACCGGTGCTAGATGCCAACGATAAAACATTTTATATACATTTTCTTTATATGAGGCTGCCAATGTTAATTTATAATTTTTAGTCCATAATCTTTCCCAATCTTCTAATTGTATGCTGTATCCAAAATTTTTCATCCAGGTTATCATGGTTGGTTTCACTACCTCCTCTTCTCTATCGAATTTTAAAAGATAATTATACATTTTGGTTATAAATTTTTCCTCTGATCCTAATAATATTTTGTCTAGTTGTTGTGGCGTTTTATCTATACCGAATTCTTCTACATCTTTTTTGTATTTTGTCTGCAATTGTAAGTAGGGCCACCAATCTATCACTATCCCTTCCTCTTTCAATTTTTGATTTGTTTTTAGTATCCCTTGATCATCTAATAATTGTATTTAATCGTTTTATTTATATCTAAATTATTTGAGTATATCATGTCTTCCATGGTGGAAAGCCTACCTGGTATTTTTTTTAATATGTTTTTATTGTATTTCCATTATTACAACTCAAAACATCATAGTTTCAACAGCATTTTTGGCATCTATACAAATTCTTATCTTATATGTCTTAACACATTACATTTACATTTATCTAACTTTAATTAATAACTTTATCCATAATTATTATTCTTATATATTCTACATATTTATCATTCATTTTCTTGAGGTCTCTTACAAGTTGATTTCCTATCTTATTTCTTATTTCTGTTCGTTATCCAATCGTACCATTTGTTCCAAATTAAAAAATATTCAGAGTCTTCTTTCTCTTTCAATTTCAATGTAAGCATATTCATTTCAGCACTTTCCAATATTTTTTGTTGTATCAATTCTTCACTAGGAATATTAGAAGTTTTCCATACTTGTTCATAGGCTATTCTGACGGCTGTTAAGATATGTAACATTAAATATTTTACTTTTTTTGGAATTTGGTCTTTAATAATTCCTAAGAGAAAAGTTTCTGGTCTGAATTCAGTTTGATAACCGGTGATGTCCTGTAGCCAATTTTTAATTTGGATCCAGAATGTCCTGGTCTCAGGGCATAGCCACCACATATGGTAAAACGTACCGTCAACTTTTTTGCATTTCCAACATTTTGGACTTACATTGGGGTATATTTTTGCCAATCTCGTTGGGGCCAGATACCATCTATAAAACATTTTATACAGGTTTTCTTTATATGCTGAAGATATTGTTAGCTTATAGTTTACATTCTATATTTTCTCTCATTCTTCTACCTGTATGCTATATCCAAAATTTTGCACCCAAGCTATCATTGTGCTCTTTACTGTCTCTTCTTCCATTTTGAAATCTAATAAGTATTTGTATATTTTTGATATAAATTTTTGTTCTGGTCCCATTAAAATTTTGTCTAATTGGTTTTGCCCTTTATCAAATCCAAAATCTTCCAGATCTTTTTTATACTTATTTTGGATTTGTAAATATGGCCACCAATCAATTACAATTCCATTTTCATTTAATTCTTGATTTGATTTTAATTTCCCTTGATTATCTAATAATTCCTCATAGCTTACCATTTTCCTTATATCTAATCTATTCTAATCTAGTTTCAAGGTGCTAGTAACAACTTATAAAGCCCTAAATGGCTTGGGTCCAGGGTACTTGTGGGAACGCCTCCTGCCAGCGTCACATTCCGATCGCCCTGTTTGCTCCCACAGGAGGGGCCTCCTTGGGATACCGTCGGTTAGGCATTGTCGACTGGCGGTTCCCAGGGCTAGGGCCTTCTCCGTGGGAGCCACCCTTGGAATCAGCCCCCGTGGATCTCTGTCTGGCCCTGATCTCCGCTCCTTCCGACCTGAAGACTTGGTTGTTTCAACAGGCTGGCCTGGAATGACCCGGGTGGGCGGTTTTAAATTGTTTTAATTTAAGGTTTTACTGGTTTTATTGTATATTTCGGCTTGTTTAGATTTAATCTGTTTTTAGGTAAATTTTTGTAAATATTTGCTGTTTTATTGTTAGCCGCCTTGAGTCCTTAGGGAGAAGAGCGGCATACAAGTCGAATAAATTATTATTATTAATTATTATTCGGGTGAATCATGGCCTCCATGGTTGACAGCCAACGTGGTATCTTCATATAATGTTTCTTTGTTACTTTTCTCCATGTTGTAATAAGTGAATCTCTTATTAAATGATAGTTAAAATAAGTATGTATACTGCTTTTTTTCTCCCACAGAAATACATGCCAACCTATCTGGAGATCATGACCTTCTAGTGCCTTCTTGGCTTGACCCAATCTATAACCCAATTTAACACCGCTGCTTGGTAGTATAGCTTCCACTCTGGTAGTCCAAAACCACCTCTGCTCCTACTATCTTATAATAATTTCATTTTAATGTGTGGCTTCTTGCCCAACCAGACAAATTTAGATGTCATTTTGTTTAATTCTGTAAAAAACAGTTTTCCTAATTTTATCGGGATCATTTGAAATAGATATATTAGTTTTGGTATTCATTTTTAGTACCGGTATTCTCCCTAGTAAAGACAATTTGAGTTTCGCCCATGATTCCAATTCTTTTCTAATTTGCTTTACCAATTTTGTATAATTGTCATCTTTTATTGATGAGCATCTCTAGAGGATAGCCATATTCCCAAATACTTCACCTTTTTTACTATCTGCAGCCCCATCTTATTTTCCAGTTCTGTTTTCTGCTTTGTAGTACAATTTTTAACTATCATTTTGGTTTTGTTTCTATTTATTTTGAGTCCTGCTACTTCTCCAAACTTTTCTATTTGTTGTAATAGTGTTTGTCCTGTATTCATTGGGTCTCCTACTATAAATGCCAAATCATCCGCAAATGCCTGAACTGTATACTCTTCATTTCTAATTTTAATCCCTTTTATCTCTGGGTTTTGCCTGGTTGCGGCTAGAAGCACTTCTAAAGATAAAATAAATAGCAGAGGTGATAGTGGCAGTGGTGGGATTCAAAAATTTTTTACTACTGGTTCTGTGGGCGTGGCTTGGTGGGCGTGGCAGGGGAAGGATACTGTAAAATCTGCAGTCAGAGGTGGTATTTACCGGTTTTCCGAACTACTCAAAATTTCCACTACCGGTTCTCCAGAACTGGTCAGAACCTGCTGAATACCACCTCTGGATAGTGGACACCCTTGTCTCACCCCTTTTGCAATTCCAAAGTCATCCGTGCGGCCTCCATTTATCAACACACTCGCTTTTTGACTTGAATATATTTCTTGTAATGTTTTTTCTATATTGGTACCGAAATTCAATTTTTAAATTTGGTGCAGCATAAAGTGCCAATTAAGGTTATCGAAGGCCTTTTGCGTGTCCAAAAAAATTAAAGCTGCTTGTTTTTCCGGGTGTGCTTCGTAGTATTCAATTGAATTTAACACTGTTCTAATATTATTTTTAATTTTTCTGTTTGGTAGGAAACCGTTCTGGTCTGGGTGTATAATTTCACTCAGAATTGGTTTCATTCTCTCTGCCAATATTGTCATAAATATCTGTTTTCAATAATCTGTATTCAATAAGGAAATTGGTCTATAGTTTGAAATTAATTGTTGGTCAGTGCCATCTTTTGAAATTAAAGTGATGTATGTCTCAGACCAGGACTTCAGAAGTCTAGCTTCTAATAATGCCTCATTATATATTTCTAATAATATTGGTTCAAATATTTCATGTAAGTTTTTATATAATTCACTAGGTAGACCATCTGATCCTTGAGTTTTGTTATTTTTCTGTTTTTGTATCGCTTTTTGCAACTCTGCCAGTGTTATTTCTTTATTTAGTATTTCTCTTTTTTTCTTCAGAGATTGGTCTCAGACCATTTTCCTCTAGGTAACATATTATATTTTCCTCTATAATTTCTTCTCGTTTATATAGCTCGCCAAAATAACTTTGCAGAATATTCTTTTTCTCCTCCATCTGGTAACATATATTCCATTCCTCATCTTTAAGATGCTGAATTAACCTTTCTTTCTCTATCTTTACTTTATGAGATAACCATCTGCCAGGTTTATTTTCTGATTCAAAAAAATTCTGTCTAACAAATTTTAAATTACGTGCACTTTCCTCTGTAAATATCAAATTTAACTTATGTCTAGCCATCCCTATTTCTTTCTTCGCTTCCATTTTTTTTTGGATCTTTTTGGAGTTCACATTCATATTTTTTAAATCCTTTCTTGTAATTCTTTCTGTTTCTTCCATTTTTCTTTATTTTTCTTGGCTGTGTATGCTATTGATATACCTCTCACATACAGGTGAAACTCGAAAAATTAGAATATCGTGCAAAAGTTCATTTATTTCAGTAATGTAACTTAAAAGGTGAAACTAATATATGAGATAGACTCATTACATGCAAAGCAAGATAGTTCAAGCCATGATTTGCCATAATTGTGATGATTATGGCTTACAGCTCATGAAAACCCCAAATCCACAATCTCAGAAAATTAGAATATGACATGCAGTCAATAAAACAAGGATTGTACATAGAACAATATCGGACCTCTGAAAAGTATAAGCATGCATATGTACTCAGTACTTGGTTTGGGCCCCTTTTGCAGCATTTACTCCCTCAATGCGGCATGGCATGGAATCTATCAGCCTGTGGCACTGGTGAGGTGTTATGGAAGACCAAGATGCTTCAATAGTGGCCTTCAGCTCTTCTGCATTGTTCGGTCTCATGTCTCTCATCTTTCTCTTGGCAATTCCCATAGATTCTTTATGGGGTTCAAGTCAGGCAAGTTTGCTGGCCAAGCAAGCACAGTAATCCCACGGTCATTGAACCAGGTTTTGGTGCTTTTGGCAGTGTGGACAGGTGCCAAGTGTCAGGGCGGAAAAATACAGCTTCCATAAATCCCTGCTAATTAGAGATGGTGGACCATGCCTTTCTTTTGCTGTCAACTTTGCTTAAATAAAACCCAGAAAAATAATCTAAGAAACATATTTTTATTTACAAAAATAACAAACCTAACTGACTACATTACTAGCAGTTAAACACACACAGGCATATATAAAAGAAGTTACATGAAGTGAAGAAAAAAAGTAAAACTCTTGTTTCAAGCATGCGCAGTAAATCAGACATCACAAGACAGTCTTATCTCATGTTGCTATAGAGACAAGATAACAATGTTCTAGCAGGCTGCATATCTTAGCCTAGATGCTTAGCAGACAAATAAAAAAACGTAGTGACACCAAGTCCTGCTGCAAAATGAAATCAGCATTCCTATAAAGCTCGTCTGTGGAAGGAAGCATGAAGTGCTCCCAAATCTCCTGGTAGATGGCTGCGTTGACCCTGGACTTAATGAAGCACAGTGGACCAACACCAGCAGATGACATGGCTCCCCAAATCAACACAGACTGTGGAAACTTCACACTGGACTTCAAGCATCTTGCAGTATGTGCCTCTCCATTCTTCCTCCAGACTCTGGGTCCTTGGTTTCCAAATGAGATGCAAAAGTTGCTCTCATCAGAAAAGAGGACTTTGGACCACTGAGCAACAGACCAGGTCTGTTTTTCTTTAGCCCAGGTAAGATGCTTCTGACGACATTTGAAGCCCATGTCCAGGATCCTTCTGTGTGTGGTGGCTCTTGATGCACTGACTCCAGCCTCAGTCCACTCCTTGTGAAAGTCCCCAACACTTTTGAATGGTCTTTTCCTGACAATCCTCTCCAGGCTGCGGTCATCCCTGCTGCTTGTGCACCTTTTTCTTCCACACTTTTCCCTTCCACATAACTTTCTATTAATGTGCTTTGATACAGCACTTTGGGACCATCCAACTTCTTTTGCAATTACCCTTTTTTTTTAATTAAATTTTTTTTTAAAGACAAACATAGACAAACACATACATAAAGAACATAAAACATCTTATTTTGAGAACAGTGTGCTCCCGGGTTATCACTTCTCCATACAGACATAAATTCACTTACATATTCATCTTATGTGTTCTAATCCATATCTTATATCCATTTTCATAATTTTTTTCCATAGCTTTTCCCTTTTTCTACTTTCTATAATCTTATTTTTAATTATTCCATTCCTTTCTAATTTAAATTACATTTCTTTTTCTAATTTTCCATATCTTTCCATTTAATATTTTAACACTTTCATCTGTCCTGTTTACAATTTCATACTCTTTTTTTTCCTTATACATATTTTGGGCTGTAGTTGCTAAGGCTGGAGTTATGATACCTTTATATCTTTTAAGTATTATCTGTTCAATTATTACTCAACACTTAAAGTACACCTTCACAAATATGACATTCATTTTCTAACATAGCTATCAATCGAATTCTGCTTGGTACACTCCCTTACAGATACACATTAAATTCTTTAACAAAAAACAAAAAAAAGAAGATATACATATATATATAGAATACATATTTCTATTTCAAATTCAGCTCCACCTTTAATATTAATATCCTACTTGTTAGCAAATAGCATCAATTATCATTTATTTTAATCATCTGTATTTCATATTAACTTATTACTATATATTCAGAAAACAGCATTAAAGCCTTTCATGTTTCTTTTAAGCTTTTAAATTTTAAATCATTAAAAACCTTATTCTCTTATCTTCTTTACATCATTTAATTACTAAAAAAATTCCATTACACATAACACATTTTCTAATAATATAACAATATTATCTCATGTACCCTTGCAGAATTCTCTTTTTAAATTAAACTTCTAACCATTATCTCTGTGTCTCTCAAATAAATTTATCCCTTTAATCTTTATGCACTTTTCCTGTTTCTTTCTATCTTGCTCCAGTCCTTCATAGCTTCTTTTCTTTTCCATCCCCCCTCTCTTCTTTTCCCTCTTTTTTGTTCCTTTTCTGTCCAAATCTCCCTTTTGAGATCCCCCCTTCTGTTTCTATCTGACATAATTACTTTTCAAATTGCACTTTTTTGGTTATTCAGATCTTAACTTTTAACTCCTTTCCTTTCCCCCTTCTTCCTTTTACCACACTTAAAACTGCTTGCTCATTAAAGATGGTTTCTTTGTCCCGCCCTTCTTGTTCAGCAAGTGTCTCTTGTTTTTGATATTTCAAAATCTCCATTTCAATAAATTGGAATGCAGGGCAAAAAGTCTCTCCTTTCATTTGTGCTTCTTCTTTATATTCTTTAAGTATTGTCTTTAATTGTTCCAGGAATGATGGCATTTTGAAAAGTTTTTTATTTTTTAAACAACCCCCAATTAATTTTAGTCCGTTTCCCTAGGATCCACTGTCAAAATTCCAGGAATCATACAATAGTCTATAGTTGTCTCTTGCTTCTTTTCTCACTTTCTCTTTTGAGGGGTTTTGTTATCTTGTAACAGGATTGCAGCTAGAATGTATCCTTCTCAAATCTTGTTAAAATTCACTCTCAATACTTTTTAACTCCAGGTGGTATCCTCCATTTTTCCAGATTCCACCCTCTTTTGTTTTCCTCCTCTGCTTTCTTTCTCTCTTTTTATTTATTTATTGTATTTATAATTACATTTATATGCCGCCCTTCTCCGGAGACTCAGGGCGGCTTACAATTTTGGGGATGCAACCCAGTGTGCTCAGCGATAGCCTTCATTCCATTGTATATGCCTGCTTATTACTAAGCGGCATTTTTACAAGGTCAGCTAATTGCCCCCAACCATCTTGGGTCCTCAATTTACCTACCCTGAGAGGATGGAAGGCTGAGTCAACCTTGACTCAACCTTTTCAGAAGGCTTTTTAATTATTCAGAAATCTTTGTCCCTTTGACACTTTATTTTCAGCTAAGAATAGCCTGCTAATGTCAAAGAGGATTAATATCAATTCTTATTCAAATCTCTTCTTCTTAATGTTTAAGGTCTGTTAGAACTGTCAGTTGTAGAGGACTTCCGGTGGTGCAGAGAAGGTGAATGGCGGTGTAGAAGCCTAGCTCTGAGGCTTTGAAAACCCTTTTGTTGTTTGTTGCGACCCCCTGGGGGTGCATGGCTCCCGGAGAGAGCCGTGTCGAAGAAGGGAGACTCAGGTATTGGTGAGGGGGAAGGCAACCCCCCACCGAACGAAGAGAGACCTGGGAGAGTCCAAACAACAATAGATCGCTGGCGTTGCCATGGCGATCCCATAGCCTGACCAGCCATCAAAAGAGGAAGTGAGTGAAAGGCAACCGGCGGCGGTGAGTGATTCGATCCGAAAGTTTGAGGAGGAATTCCCTAAGTTCCCAACCAGGGGAGAAAGGAGAGAGAGAGAGAGAGATCAGAAGTGGCAAGGTGTCGAGAGCCTGATTAACGAAGCAAAAAGGGAGAGTAAAAAGGCTTTTGAAGGAGCCAAGATAAATCATTAGTGGAGGTGAGAAGGCTCGGATTGAGAGAACCTGCTACTTGGTTATCATTTGGGGAAAATTGATAATTGGTCACATAGAGGGTGGGATTTTTTTTTTTCTTGATCTGCGATTGTCTCCAGCTGGAAAGAAAGGAAGAAGGATCAGGACATTGTGGAGAAAGGGAAAGGAACTGAAATCGAAAGCAGACTAGAGCTTGGTGAGTTACGAAGTTACAAAGTTACAAGGAATCTAGACAATAGAGTTAAAGCCTATAGACAAGAAATAATCAATGACTGGAAGAAGCCTGGTAGCTGTTTTTGGATAAATGAACTTTTGTGAAAATAGGAAGACAAGAGAGGTAAACTTGTTAAGTGTATTGAGATTGTTAGACTTACAAGAGTGACTCAGCAACTCTTGGCAGCTGCGGAAGCAGGAAAATAGACTGATATGATCATTTGAATATTTCTCTACAGCCTTACATTGTTGATTTTGCTTGGAGGGGGGGGAAAAGAAATTGAAGAAGAAAAGAACTTTAATAGAGATGACTTGGATCAATTATATAATATAATATTATTATTGGGATGCATAATTAATTCAAACTGAATTTCTGTGGTTTGGCTCATTGATATTTATAAAAAGTGTTTACATATAACTTTATATAACTTTAGATAATTCTAGAATATAGGAGTAAATTGTTTTATAGAACTTTAGGATATAAGTTCATACTGACTTATAGTATAATATAAAATTTATAGATATAGAAGTATTTATTTAGATTAGCACTAAGTATTAAGTATTTATTTAAATTGGTAATATTTAAGATTGATAAATAATATATAAAGATGGAAGAAGAAAAACATAATTAATGTAAAAGGGGATTTAAATAGAAATTATAATAGACTGCGTAGAGAACTGAAGGATTAGATAAATTAATTCATAGAGCTAGGTGTAACAAAATCTGGGATAGAAGAACTGAATGCTAATTTGGGACAACGTGCTGGATTTATTATACAAACAAAAACAAATCCTAGAAGAAATGACTTCTTTAACCACCACAACGTTGAAGACAGGAAAGAAGTTGACTATGACAACTGCAGCAGCTTCACCTTCAGCGACATCACAAAAAACAATCGAAGAAACTTTGGTAACCGAGAAACAACCTGCCATAACCAATGCTAATATCTATTTGATTTTACTATCATTACAGGAATCTATGTCTAATTTACAGGAGACAATGTTTAAAAATCACAAAGAAACCAGGGCAGATATAAATGAGATAAAAGAAGAAATGGGAAAACTTAAAGAAGAAATGAAAGGAGATATTTCAAAATTAGATGGGAAAATTGGTAAGATGCAACAAGCATTAGAGAAAAATGAAAGGACAATAAGAGAAATAAAAAAAGGACAGAACAAACAGAAAAGAATTTGGAGAGAGTAGATGAACAGCTAAGAATGGTGAACAAGGAAGCGGACGACTCCCTGGTATATTTAGAGATGGATAAGGCAGCGCTATATCTTAGATTTCAAAATATAGCAGAGACAAGAGAAGAAGACATAGACCAAGTAATGGCAGAAATCTTGGCAGAAGTCTTACAGAGAGATAAAGAAGAGATCCTGAAAGAACTGGATGCCGTTTATAGGGTTAGCACGGGTTATGCAAGAAGACATAAATGCCCTAGACAGGGGCATGTACGCTTTGTAAGACGTAAGGTACGGGACATTATTTATAAATTAATGAGGGATGGAACAATTAAATATAAAGATAAGGAAATCATAGTTTTGAAGCAAATACCTAGAAGGGTCAGAGAAGCCAGAAAAGATTATAAGCAGCTAGCAACTCTTCTAAACCAAAAAAGGATTACATTCAAATGGTTGGTTCGAGAAGGAATGTTGGTTACATGGAGAGAAAGGAAATTTAGAGTGGATTCGTTGGAGAAAGCACAAGATTTTTATGAAAAAGTGACAGATACAGAAGAACAGACCAGCAAAGAGGATTTGGAACCTGACTCCCTGGATGACCAAGTGCATTTAAGAAGAGTACAGAAGACGGTAGATAATTCAGAAAACAAACAACAGCAGAAGGAGAAAGAAAGAGTAATAACTAGGCAACAGGCAAAAACTAACCAGACTCAGACTTAAAGAATAAAAGGATCAAAAGGGATATTGAAGGTTGAATTAAATTAAATAAAATTTGTAATTTACAATAATTCATTGTGCAAAAAGAAAGACTAGAAATCAATAGCAACAAAAATATCTAGAAAGATGGATTTAGAAGTTAAAATCTTATCTTTAAATATAAATGGCTTAAACTCCAAAATTAAAAGACAAAGGACTTTTGCAAGGCTAATTAAACGAAAAGTTGATATTGTCTGCTTACAAGAAACTCATATGTTGAGAGCAGAAAAATTGTTTAGAATGTAAAAATTAGGAAAGTATTTTTGGCCTCAGCAGAGGAGAAAAAAATGGAATAGCAGTTTATATTAAAGAAGAGATAGAAGTAGCATTAGCATTTGTGGACCCTAAGGGAAGATTTCTGGCAATTGACATGCAGATAAATTTTAAAATAATCTTATTAGTAGTTATTTACGCTCCAAACTCAAATCAAAAGAATTTTATAAATTTCTGTTTACTAAAATTATTGAATTAGAAAGAGAAAATAATTGTATTATAGGGGATTTCAATGCAATTTCAGAGTACCAAAAAGATTACAAAAGGGTGAACAAGAAGGGAAAAAAAAAAGAGGAGAGAGTTATCAAAGATGTGCAAAGAATGGATTGATGAATTAAATTTGAAGGACATATGGAGGAAATTGAACCCCGATAAGAGCCAATATACATTTTATTCAAATCCTCATCAATCATGGTCACGCATTGATATGATGTGGATATCTGGAAATTTAGTAGAAGAAATGAAGGAGGTAGAAATATTGACAAACACTTGGGCAGACCACAACCCTCTTAAAATAATATGGAAAGGGAGGAAAAAACCGAGGAGAAGATGGATGTTGGATACCCAATTGTTAAAAGATGATGAATTTAAAAGAAAAATTAAGGAAGAATTAGTTTTTTATTTTAAAGAAAATAATAATGTAGATACATCCACCCAAAATTTATGGGATGCTATGAAAGCGGTTATAAGAGGAATTATAATCTCCTACACAGTCCAGAAAAATAAAGAAAAACAAGCCCAACAGAACAAATTATATAAAAAAATTAAGGAATTAGAAGGTGAATTACAAGTTTTTCCACAGAACTCTAAAATACAGGAACAATTGATTTTATACAAACACAAAATTAACTTGACAGAACAGGAAGAATTAATTAGAAATATGTAGACAACTAAACAAATATATTTCAACAAGTTTAATAAACCAGGCAGATGGCTTGCTTACAGGCTTAAAAAAGAAAAGGAGAAAAGATTAATTTGTCAATTACAGGATGAAAAGGGGAATTACCACCATACAATAGAGGAAGAAAGAGATCGATATGACTACTTTAAAAATTTATATAAGAAAGAGATAGTGGAAGAAGATTTGATAAGAGAATATTTAAAAGGGAAAGGAAGGATGGAAATTAGGGAAGATATGAAAGAATATTTGACAAAAGATATAACTATGATAGAATTAAAGCAAGCACTTACAAACCAGAAAGGTAACAAAACCCCCGGCCCAGATGGTTTTCCAGCAGAATTTTATAAGACATTTGAGGAACAATTGGGACCAATAATGGTAGATGCATATAATGATGTATTAGCAGCTTCTAATATGCCCAACACATGGAGAGAATCGTTGATTTCGGTAATCTCGAAGGGGGACTCAGATACAAGAAAGATACAAAATTATAGACCAATTTCATTGTTAAATGTTGATTACAAAATTTTCACTACAATTATTGCTAATAGACTAAAAAAATAATGAGTATTTACACCCAGATCAGAATGGTTTCCTTCCCAATAGATATATTAGAAATAATTAAGAATTATATTGGACAGTCTGGAGTACTATGAAGCCCACTCAGAAAAACAAGTAGCCTTTGTTTTCCTGGACGCTCAAAAGGCTTTTGATAATCTTAATTGGCAATTTATGAAACAACAAATTTATGATATTAATTTCGGCACTAAATTTGAAAATATTATTAATGCAATCTATTCGATACAAAATGCAAACATTTTAATTAATGGAGAGATGACCCAAACCTTAAGAATAGAAAAAGGAGTAAGACAGGGTTGTCCGTTATCTCCTCTGCTCTTCATATTGGCATTGGAAGTATTATTAGAAAATGTTAGACAAAATACAGGAATAAAAGGATTAAAAGTTAGGAATGAAGTGTATAAACTTCAAGCATTTGCAGATGACATGGTTTTATTATAGAGGAGCCGGGAAAGCGACCAGTACTTATTAGGGAATTAGAAAAATATGGAACGGTAGCAGGACTAAAAATTAATAGGCAAAAACTAAAATTTAGTGAAAAATTTAAGAGAACAAAGTAAAAGAATTAGAAAAGATTTGTGGACTCCAATCAATAAAGAAAATCAAATATTTAGGAATATGGTTGACAGCTCATTGTAAAGCGATAAAAGAGAATAACTATGATACTTTGCTAGTACAAAAAAAAGAGATTTAGAAACATGGAAGAATTTGAAACTATCATTAATGGGCCAATAGCAGCTATATAAAATGTCTATTCTACAAAAATTATATTTATTCCAAACTATTCCAGTGAAATTAGGAAAACTTTTTGACACTTGAACAAAACAATATCAAAATTTATTTGGCAAGGCAAAACCTAGGATAAAATTACAATTTTACAAGATATGAAGAGCAGAGAGG
>SOZL01001266.1:0-18485 GCA_009733165.1 Naja naja
GTAGGGGTGACATTGTGAAATAATTTTAATCATAGTTACATGTATCATTGTATTTTATCCCAATTCCATTCTGGATTGTATTTTATCTAGTTCTATTTTGAGTTGCTTTTGTCCAATTTTAGTGGTGTTTTGTTTCTGGAACTATGCACTTTGATATGGCCTAAGGGCTAGTCGATAAATATATATAAATATATATAATTTAAAGGGGTCTGTGGTGAAGAAAAGGTTGAGAACCACTGATATACATAATACTCACTCCTCTAATTTTCTTAACAACAATAATCCTGTGGGGGTTATACAGGGAAACTGCCCAGCCCAAAGTCATCCAGAGGCAAATGGCATTTTAAGAATTTGTGATCTTATACTTTATTTGTTGGCTGTCTGGGCTGTGGGTTAAAACATTTTTCCAGGAAAACTTTTTTAATCAGCGAAGACTTTTAAAAACAGCTTACAGCTGAAACTCATTCCTGTTGAATTAAGCAAGTCAGTATTCCCCCCATATATATTTCTTTTTTAGTCTAATTTCAATGGGCTATATGTATCATTAAGGAAGAAAATTAGATAAACATACAAATTAAAACAAATGCTTTGGGACTGATTTACTTTCTTAATTATATCTGTTACTCTTAAAGATTACATAGTTGCCAGGCTATTTCTAAAAGCAGTCTTTTCTCCTTTCCTTTTCTCACCATTCTGTCCCTACTCTGGAAAATCACACATTCTCAGTATGAGTGATTTAATGTGAGCGAGGACTTTGACTGCAAATTCTGCAATTTCTTAATGATGATGATGTTTTTCTTCCCCCAGAACGTAGCAGATATAATGAGCATTAAAATGCTTTGTCAGGCCCGCATTATTCTTTTATTAGCCTGACTATCAAAATCAATTACATTTTTGTGCCTGAAAGTTGACATGCTGGTTAATGCTCATTATAAGAGCCTTTTAAAAAATATCACCCAAAAAACACCCAGAATGTGCACATTATACATTTCTAAACTTCCGTATCTAGGTGGTTTTGTCCTCTACATAGCTCCCTAAAACAGCACCCTATTTGATCTGTTGGGAATTAACAAGATATATATATAGATAAAGACAAGGATTATTATCCGAAGTATTAACAGTCATAAAATCAAATTGTTTTGCCTGCATTTCTGCAACCTTTCTTCAGACTGAATACCATTTTCGTTACATTAAAAACAGTCCTGTTGAACATACACACACACACACAGATAACTTTTCAAGATCCTTATTAATGTAAACCATTTTGCAAAACTCTTGCTGAGCTTTTAAAATGTCTAACAAAGAACTGATGGAAATTCAAAACAAAGCAAACTGATATTTTGATATTTTCTAAGCCTTTCATTGAACTGCTGGGCATTCTTCTAATATGGATCTTGATTATAATTATGTTGCACTGACTCCTGCAAAATAAATGAGCTAAAGTTGATGTTATTTTCTAATTTATAACTGCAAATTAGTACCTTCATTGTGAAGTCCTACCTCCTCATAAGGAGGAATGTCCAAATAGAGCTTTGTTATGAATATTTTCTCAAAAGTAAATCCTAAATTCAGTGAAACTTATGCGAAGGAAGGCCTGCATAAGACTACAAGCCAGAGTGTTAGCAATACAGGTAGTGCTTGATTTATGGCAGTTGGGATCAGAATCCATTGAAGATGAGGCAGTCACAAAGCAAGTCATCACATGATCTGACCCAATTTTACAACAGTCGTTAAACAAATTGTTAAGTGACTCCAGCTCCTCAGTGGACATTTTTTGGCTGGCAAAAAAAAATTACAAACATATAACCACAAGATGCTGCAAAAAGTTGTAGATGCAAGCCAATTGCTAAGCATCTGAATTATGATCATATGACTGCAGGGATAGTGTGATTCCTGTCAGTTTGAGTACCAGTTGTAAATAATTTTTTCCAAGGCCATCATAATTTAAAACCATTATTAAACTAACAGTCATAAGTTGAGGCCTACCTGCATTTGATTTTGTTAACATAAAATATTTAATTTAAAAGCGGGGGGGTGGAATCTTTATGCTTCCTATTTTTCTGAGGCAAAAATCCTTATACTCACTTGTAGTCTGAAGTGCAAGGCTGACTAAGTTATTTCAGGATTTGAGGCAGAACATCCCATGAGTAATTTAAAGCATAAATACTCATATAATTGACTAATTTTAGGCCAGAGGTGTTCCAGGTTTTCTGTGCCAAATTCTGTCCCTGGCCTTTAAATGACATGGTGTGGGTATAAGGATGAGACCAGAGTGGAAGTAATTAAATTACTCTTCATATAAAGTCATTCATCTGAATATTTTCCCCTTCTGAAAGATTTAAATTCATGATTTTGTAATAAATTTTAGAAGACTCTGAAAACTTTGTTGCTTTAGGGAGCGCCATATGAGTTTGCAAACCTTTGCTTTATGCCTTGGACTGAATGCCCTGAAGATGTATCCTTAACTAATATTTCCCCTCTTCCATGCTTTACAACTGCTTCTGTATTACTACAATCCAACTAATTCAAGAAGATAAACTTATGGGAATGAACACTAATTTGCTATCGAAGTAGATACTGTTATGTATGTAGGTTTGAATGTTATTGGTTTAGTTTGAATTGTTCTTGTAAAATGTCAAATATGATTGGTTTAAAAGTCGGGAAAACCCTGCACTCTGATTGGCTAACTTCTGACTGCTGGCTATAAGTAGCAGCCATAGCCCAGCCAAGTTGGGTCCGTTGAGCTGTAGTTACTTAATAAACTCTTCACTGAAGCTCTTGAGTCTGACTCTTCATGCAAACTTAACACTGGTGACGGGGTGGGATTCCCTGAAGAGAAGGCGCAGAAGACAAGCAGAAGGCGAGATGGCTGTGCTGAACACCCCAGCCCTGTTCGATCCGGTGGCAGAAGGCTGGGAATCGTATGCGGATCGCTTCCAAATGTATTTGGAAGGAAGCGACCTCGCCGACATCCCGAAGCGGAAGAGGCGGTATTTCTCACGCACTGCGGTCCGGCAGTCTTCAAGATGGCGAAGGCATTGGCGGGAGCTGCAGACTTGAAGGTAATGAAATGGCCTGATTTAGAAAAGCTTTTAAGAGCCCATTCGCCCACAAGTATCGTGCCTCATTAAGAGACATGAATTTTATCGTCGGGATCAAGGGGAAAGTGAAAATGTTAACGACTTGTGGAAAATTTAAGGAACATTGGGGTGCTTGTGAGTTTGCCAACTTAGAAGAGGCCATGCATGATCGGTTTGTTCTAGGCCTTAAAGATAAGGTCTTACAGAGCAAATTACTAATGAAACCTAAGATCACATTTAAGGAGGCCATAGAGGAAGCTGTTTCAGCGGAAGCAACCAAGTCCTCAGCAGCAGCCATGAAGAAAATTAACAAGGCCTCAAGCCATTCTGATGTGGAAAAGTCCACAACAACCCATTCGAGCAAATAGATTCTGATTCAGACTGTAGTGAGGTGGAGGAAGGAATTTATAGACTCAGAATGGAGAAGAAAAGGAAAGACCTTAGAAAAAGAGGCAAGAATTTTATTGCAGAGGCTGGGGGCACCCCACACTGAATGCAAGTTTTAGACACCATCTGCCTATGTTGTGAGAAAAGAGGTCACCTAGCAAGAGTCTGCAAATCATCCAGAACTCCACCTAGTAGGAAGAAATTTCCTGAGAAAGAATTCAAGCATAACAACTTCAGTGAGAAAATGGCAACTCAGAAGCAAATGGGAAGAATGAAACTCATCAAACAGTCACCATTGGTCATTCTTCACCCTTAAGAAGCAGAAAAGTACATGTGAAGGTACTCATTGAAGGAAGGCCTTGCCAAATGGAAGTTGACTCAGGCTCCTATTTATCTATGGTGTCATGGGACACTATTCTGAGCTACTTCCCAACATTCAGAAGAAACATTTCCAGAAGCAAGCACTGACTCTTAAAGACTACCAAGGGAACAAGATTCCAGTAGTTGGAACAAGAGAATTCAACATGAAGTTCACATTTGCCCCTGACCATCATGGACAAGGATCGCCCAAGCTTGCTGGGACTTGAGTGGTTCAATCCACTAGGCATCGAGGTGACTGGCATCAATCACGTGAGCAACTCTGAATGGGAGGAGGCCTTGAAGTCTGAGTTTCCAGAAGTCTTCAGCGAAGGATTGGGCAAGTATATGGGGACCCCTATCACTTTCAACCTAGATCGCAGGGTGCCCCCAATTCGTTTAAAGCCCAGAAGGGTCCCATTTGCTTTAAAGGAAAAAATTGATGCACAATTAGACAAGGGGTTTTAGAGCCCACTGACCACTCCAGGTGGGAGACACCCATAGTCACACTAGTCAAGACTGATGGGTCAGTAAGAATCTGTGGAGACTATAAGGGGACACTGAACCATGTGCTGCAGCAGAGAGCATATCCAGTTCCAGTGGTGCATCATCTGTTACATTCACTTGGCAGGGGTACAGTCTTTGCCAAATTGGATCTGGCCCAGGCATATCAACAACTAACAGTTGATGATGCCACTGCAGAGGCCCAAACCATTGTGACTCATAGAGGTGCCTTCAAATGTAAAGGTTACAATTTGGAATAAGCGTGGCACCAGGCATCTTTCAAAGCCTTATGGAAAGGAGGCTCCAAGGACTGCCAGGGGTAGTGCCTTACTTTGATGATGTGTTAATCTCTGCTGAAAATGACACTCAGTTACAAGAAAGACTCAGAGAAGTCCTTACCAGATTCAGGAAGCGGGGTTAAAAGTCAAGGAAGAAAAATGCACTCTTAAAACTGACAAGGTTGAGTTCCTCGGCTATATGATTGACAAGCATGGCATCCACCCTACCGATGCCAAGGTTCAAGCAATCAAAGCTCCTAGAACCTAAATGCAAAACAGATTTGCAAGCCTTCCTTGGACTCATTAACTTTTATCACACATTCCTACCTCAGAAGGCAACCATTGCTGAACCATTGCACAGATTACTTGATAAAAAATCTGCTTGGATCTGGGGGAGGAAGGAACAATCAACATTTAACAGTATTAAAAGACTAATCACGTCTGATGCTGTACTGATACAGTACTCTGAGAATTTGCCTGTTGTACTGACTTGTGATGCATCTCCCTTTGGAGTGGGGGGGTGAGCCACAGGCTTCCCAGTGGGAGAGAAGCCCCTATTGCATTTTACTCTTGCACTTTGACCAAAGCAGAGAGGAATTATAGCCAATTGGACAAGGAAGCATTGGCAATTGTTGCAGCTGTTAAGAAATTCCATGAGTATTTATATGGGAGAACATTTACCATTGTTACAGATCACAAACCTTTGTTAGGCATTGTGGCAGGAGACAAACCTACACCTACTATCCTGTCACCAAGAATGCTGAGGTGGACTGAATTTCTTGCTGCTTATTCATACAAACTTATCCACAAGGATAAGTTTGGCAAGGACATTGGACATGCTGATGCACTGAGTCGTTGCCCACTTCCTTGCCACAAGGAAGACTTTGAACCTGAAACACACACCTTTTTCCTAGAAACTGTTGCCAAGCTTCCAGTGCATGCTGCTGAAATTGCCAGACAGACTGCCAAAGACACTTTATTGGCTCCTGTTATAGGCTGGATTAAGAAAGGTTGGCCTCTTCAAGATCTACCTCACCTGGCTCAACCTTTTAAGTCCAGGCAAACTGAATTATCTGTATTAAGAGGATGTATTTTGTGGGGTAACAGGGTGGTTATTCCTGCAAAACTGCAAAAAGAGATTTTGGAAATGTTACATGAGGGTCATCCTGGTATTGTAAGGATGAAGGGATTGGCCAGGAGTTATGTATGGTGGCCAGGTATTGACAAAATGGTTGAACACTGGGTTGCATCTTGTCCCAACTGTCAGGTAGTCAGGCCTGCCCCACCTCGTGCCCCCACACAGGAATGGGAATGTCCTAGGGGCCCATGGTCTAGGATTCACATTGATTTTGCTGGCCCTACCAGAGGGCACACTTTCTTATTATAGTAGATGCATATTCCAAATGGCTAGAGGAAATCCCTATGGCATCCACCACAACTAATGCTGTCATCAAGCAGCTCAAAAACTTTTGTAGCCCACGGGTTACCTGATGTTCTTGTCTCTGACAATGGCCCTCAATTTACATCCAACCTTTTGAATCCTATTTAGCACAACAGGGTATCAGACATGCCCACTGCCCCTGGGTACCCTTCTAACGATGGTACATTTTACCAAACGGCTAACGATGGTACATTTTACCAAAGAGAAGCTTCAGCAACTGGGTCCTGGGGACATCACTGAGAAAGTTGAAAAACTTCTTAGTGTTCAGCACATCACTCCTAACCCATCTAATAACTTATCCCCAGCAGAGTTGTTGATGGGTAGGAAACTTAGGTCTTCCCTTGACCGCCTTCATCCCACTCCAACAGATTCCACTTCCAAAGTTCGCACATTCAGTGTGGGTGATTCTGTTTATGCTAAGAACCTTATGGGTGAACCATTATGGATTCCTGCTGAGATAACTCAAATCACAGGCCCTCGTTCTTACAGGGTGCAAACAGAGGATGGACTCCTGGAGCAGGCACATTGATCAACTTAGATCCAGGTTCTCTCAGGAACATCGCACTTGTTCCTCTCTAGTTCCCTCACCTGATGTCAATTCTAGGGGAAGAGGAGGAACAGGAGGAAAATCAGCAAGCAAGAATCAACCCCATGTGTAATGAGCCATTACATCAGGAACCATTCCAAAACCTGTCACAATGCCAAAATCCATCCTTAGAAGTGTAAGATTGTACATCACTACCTGACTTGGGTGCTGACATTGGGCTGGAGATGGGTTGGGAGGAGAGACCAGATTCTAACAATCAAACAGGGTCTTCTTTCACAGGAAGTCCCAGTGGGGAAATGTCAGCAGACACATTTCCTCTCTCACTGGGTGAGAATGTTAAAACTTCTGAACCACGAAGGTCTCAGCATGCAAAGAGCCCCACCTATTTAAAAGAATACATTAGATAGGTTGGGGTTTGGTATGGACTGAACCTAGTGGGGAGGGGTGTTATGTATGTAGGTTTGAATGTTATTGGTTTAGTCTGAATTGTTCTTGTAAATTGTCAAATATGATTGGTTTAAAAAGTGCAGGAAAACCCTGCACTCTGATTGGCTGGCAACTACGGCTGCTGGCTATAAGTAGCAGCCGTAGCCCAGCCAAGTTGGGTCCGTTCGAGCTGTAGTCACTTAATAAACTCTTCACTGAAGCTCTTCGCGTCTGACTCTTCATGCAAACTTAACAGATACCACATTTTTCCAAACAAAACAAAAAAGCATTTATAACTCTAAACATGTCAGACTAGCCTTATATTATCAAGTAGGCTTTAAATGAGAAGAGAGAAAGGATACTAGACCAACCAGAATCAACCTGTCTAATGTGTTACCATGTTGCTGTTTCCCATCATCTGTTCCCGACCACCACTAGGTCATTGAGGTACCATCTGGACCGCATCATCTGGAGCTTCAATTCTGAGGTTCAGCCTTGACTGCACAGTTGATTTAGTATACAAATATAAAGGACAATTTGCTGCCCAATCATGAGACACAAAAAATCAGCTGCCTAGAGAGCCACTTCACTCTGCCTAACAGTCGGGCCAGCTTGGCTGAACAGAGTTTGCAGTCATGTGAATGTCTGGTGTTTTTGGCTCTTAGCACCGAGGCTATTTTTCTTTAACTAAGTCTACAGCTGCAGCAAAAAAACAAACCCAAACAAAAGCTTTGATCACAAGCAGTCAAAAATGCAAGACACCCCTGCGTATCTGCAAACTGTTTAAGCAAATGAACAGCTGCACAATTATTCTTTTCATAGCCATCAGAAGTGCCAATGGTGAAGCAACATTACAAGATGATGATACAGAATTAATCCATAAAGTCACAAAGGAATTTTTCCACTATTCCCACAAGTATTTAAAACCCTATAAGCCACTATACAGCTTCAGCTTTTCCTTCCCCACGTATTTGTCAACTGATTGTGTTTTATTTTCAGCTCTATGTTACTGTTCATTGATTTTATTTATAACTAACCATTCTGGCAATACTGTTGGCCATCTTAAAAGCATTCAGATAGAAGGCATGAAATTAAATTGCAGTAATAAAGAAGTAATAAATACTTGCCATGCGGGGAATATTTTTTCTGATATTTTTGTAGCATTATGTACATTCAGCAGAAGGAGAGACATGCTCTCCATCCCCTCTTTAGCTAAGGGGAAAAATAGAAAATGCCGCTTCCAGAAATAAAAGGACACAAGATAAAATGTGGACTTAACCCAGCAGACTATGACAGTCCTTGGCATGTCACATGGCAATAATATGTCTTGTAAACGTGACACAATCTGTGGTTTAGAATGCCTCTATTCTCCTTTTTTCTTCTACATTTTTCTTTTAGTTATGACTGTGAGTCAGCTTATTCATCAGATGACAAATACTGCAATCCTCAACATGTTTATTTAGAACTGTGCTCCACTTGAATGGGTTAGTGGTTGGAAATCTGCCTGACTAGGTTCTGGGTGCTGCAACAGATGCCACTCTTTAAAAAAAGAGAGGTGGATATCTCTCACAAAAAGAAAAGATGGATGGGGTGATGAATGGCATGTTAATGATTATCTGAGAGAATTATTAGTGACTAGATATCCGGCTTTGCAGGTAACTGGATAGAAGTCTATTTGATGAGTATGCTTATCATTCAAGATAGGTTTTGCATACTGCTGGTGTTTTTCACAGCTTGCTGTCCAGTGGCAATATGGTATGAGATGACTGAGGGACTTGTAGAGATATCTGGAATTCTTTTAAACCTGTGAAATTTGAGAAAGTGGATAGGTTTCTCAATAGTATGAATTCAGCCATCTTTGGGCTAGATTCTTGCCCCTCGTCGTGGCTTGTTCAAATTGCAAAGGAGGCAACAGAAGGCTGGATGTGAAGGGTGCTAAATATTTCAAGGAAGGAGGTTGTCACTGCGTTTTTTTTGGTTTGTCTGTCAAGCTCTTAAGCTAATATTACAGCAGGCAGGTGTCTGCTAGCCAGCAGCATTTATTATCTTGTCTCCATAGTAATGAGATAAGAAAGTCTTGTGATGTCTGAGTTTACTGCACATGTCTTAAAAAGTTTTTACTTAACTTCCTTTGTAACTTCCTTTGTACTTTTTCCTATATGCCTTAGTATGAGATTAAGCTGCTGGTATGGAGCTTCGTTAGGTTTTCTTATTTTATAAATAAAAAATGTTTCTTAGATTACTTTCTGGGTCTAATTTTATCAGCGTTGACAGCAAAGAAAAGCACGGTCTATCACCTCTAATTAGCAGGGATGTTTTGGAAGATTTTTATTCCCTGACAAAAGGTTTTTTCAAAGCCTTGACAGAGGTAATGTTTCACTACCATGGCTACTATACTCATTTTTAATAACTGTATCCCAGCCCAAGAGGAGGTATGATAGAGGTCCTAACCAAAATCCATAGACTATAAGAGATGAATGGAAGAGATGAACAGGCTAAAATTAAATCCTGGAAGGATGGAATAGCAAGAAACATATGAATCCAGATTTGTTTTGTCTCTTGGTTGAGATTGTGTACTGTCTAGGAGCTGGAACCTTGATATTGTAGGATTTCAGACTGCATACCAACCTTTGCATATATGTGAAACTTTGTTATGCAGACAACTACTTTATGTCATGGATGACTGACTACCAGTTCACTGATGTCACCAGCATGAATGAGAGGATGGAAGGGCTGCTTGGTGGGCAACATTTTAAGGTGTCAATTGAATAGGCTAACAAAGATTCTCATTTAAATGCTTCACCTATCATAGATGCATTTGCTTGCTTTAAACAAATCAATATTTTTTCAGCCCTTAAGAATTGGCATGCTTATATTGTCTAGTGTAAAATTAATGACCACATCTGCAAAACGTTTCATGCACCTTAAAGCACTATATAAATGCTAAGTATCTGTTTATTATTCTGGTTAACTTTGCTATGCATCTGTAGCCATTTGTTTTCTCTGAAATGTTGTTAGGGGATGAGGTGTTGCCTTCTTCTTTCAGCTACCTGTAACCTTTTGAGAATATAAATTAAAACATGTATAGCATTAGGAACAGGAACCCTTGGCTCAGTTCTAGAATTTTCAAACAGATTCTGGGCTTGGGAACCCTTGGCTCAGTTCTAGAATTTTCTAAATGATACTGGGCTTCCTGGCAGATGCATTCTTCTCAAGTTAAATTTTGAAGTTATTTCCAAGCCACTTATATTGATGCCAGGTCAGTGAGCTGCACTGAAGACAGTATTCTCAATTCTTCAGGATAGTAACTGGTAGATTTCCAATTTTAATTGTTCAAAAATTATCGTTTATGGTAATCATATTTGGCTTACAAATTATTAACTTTCAGAAAATTCCAGTGTTGATATGTTTGTGTAGCTCTGTGATGATAATTCTTTAAACTTTTAAAAACAATTCTTCCTAGTAGTTCACAGATGAAAAGAGGATGCCCCTCTTGTAATAATCCTCATCAAGTCCTGACATACTGCTAAGGAATATATACTTCATCAAACATTATTCTACTCAGCTCTTAGCACTGCATTCATTCCTAGCAGCAGTATCTACAGGATGGGCCAATACTTGCCATGATGCAAGCTCTGGGCCCTTTCTGCTCATTTTAATGAAGGCATCAAATCCTGCGTGCTCTGTTTTCCGGATTAAAGATTAAAACATATAATCCACTGACAAAGTTACCACAATATTCCTGAGCAGATGCAGTGCATAAACCAATAGCACAAACATGACTTGTGCATTTCACCCTTTCTCCATGCTCAGAAGTCTAGCATAATTTTGGCCTCATCATCTGTTGAGAGAGGGCTGTTCAACTTTAATGTAGATGGTCTCTTTTGACTCCTCTTTCAAACCAATGGCGGATCAAAGAGAAACAGAGCGGATGGGATACGATTCCACTATCTCCTGTTTACAATACAGTCCTTTCAGCAGTTTCAGGAAAGGTCACTCCGTTTGCGTGGGTGACCCCGAGGGCACAGATAAACTTCCAAGTGGCCTCAACAATTCTCCGAAAGAGTGCCAACGACCAGATGACTGCAAGGAATGAATCCTTCCATCCTCTACTATTCAGCCAGAACTGAAGAAGCTTCTTGGATGGGAAACAAAATGTTTTCAAAGAAAAACAAAATCCAGTTGCCTTTGGAAAAGCACCTTTGGGGTTTTGATCTCATCTTACACATTCTTTGCCCTGACCCTCCTTAGCTGGGCTTAATCAAAGCCTGCATGTCTACATACAACACAGAAGATATATTTAAAAAGGGATTGGGATTTGATCCCACCATCATGCCCACCATCTTGACTTTTCTGGCTACCTCTGTAAAAGCATCTGAGTTCATTCCTGTGAAATTGTGCAAAGAGACCAGTGGCTTAATTTCCATTTTTCAGCACTAGCTTAAAATAGCACAATCAATAGCAATAAAAGAAAGAATTATGTTTTTAATACATAAGTGACTGAGAATTGAAAACAATTTCAGAATAAAAGGGGAAGAATTGGGGGAGTTAATTAGCATCTGACAGCAATTGTTTTAATTGGACATATTTGTAAGTAGTACTTTAAAAGAAGCAAATAGTGAAGGCTAATATAATGATCATTTTTGAAATAATTGATTTTTAATCCATACAGAAAAATAGAAATTGACACAAATCTAACACTATGACAGTGTACATTCAGAAAGAGACATTGCAGGTTACACTAATAGATCCAAACGATATATACTGTATAATGCATTGGATACTAGTTTTCTCAAAATGATTAAAATCTGAAGAATTAGTACTTTCTTGTTGTAGGCCTTATTTTTCATCTTCATTTTATCTATAGGCTAATGTGAAAATATCTACATTTCCTTTACAAGGCAGTTTGCAAAAGCTTAACTGGAAAAATATAATACAACGGGCCTGAATTATATCCATTCAAATCTGTATCCTAAAGTGGTTTTCTATCAATCAGGTATGTTTCAGATATATTGGATGCACAATTCCTATAATTCCTTACGTTGTTAAGGAGTATGGACAATAGCTGGCAAGAAATTCTGGGACTAATAGTCCCATTATAGCTGGAAAACAGTAAAAGCACTTTCTGAAGGGTTTCAGGGTATCTTGGAGAGGGAGGGAGGGAAATGACCATACATTAAAGGTATCATGGTTGTATTGTCAGAGAGAAATGGGCTCTATGATGTAATCTAGGCACCATACTAAGCAATAGCCTACTGGACCATAGCTTGTTAAATAATCCAACATTAGCTGGGTACATAAACATATGGTCATGTTCAGTATTCATTCATCAAATACATTTTAGTTTAGTGCATTGTGTGAACAGAGCCTATATGTGATCATATTAAGAGCAACTGCTTCTCTTCTGATGATGTAAAGCTATTCAACACCACAGAAAATACTGCTACCCTTCAAAAGACCTCGACTATGTATCAGAATGGTCAAACAAATGGCAACTTCAAATCTCAAGAAATAAATGCTCTGCCTTACATATTGGCAAAAAAGATCAGAAAATAAAATGCAAGCTGAATAGTCAAGACCTTGTTGATGATCCAAACTCTGTCAAGGACCTTGGAGTACTCATCTCTAATGATCTAAGTGCTAGAGCCCACTGTAACTACATAGCCAAAAAGGCATTAAGAGTTGTTAACCTAATCCTACGTAGCTTTTTCTCTGGTAATATCACACTACTAATTAGAACATACAAAACATTTGCTAGACCAATTCTTGAATACAGCTCATCAGTCTGGAACCTACATTACGTATCTGATATTAACACAGTTGAGAAAGTCCAGAAATATTTCACAAGAAGAGTTCTCCACTCCTCTACTCATTGCAGAATACCTTATGCCACCAGACTTGAAACTCTAGACCTAGAAAATCTAGAATTACGCCACCTTCGGTCTGATCTAAGTATAGTATATAAAATCATACATTGCAATGTCCTACCTGTCAACTAATAGTTCAGCTTCAACCATAACAATTCAAGAGCACACAATAGATACAAACTCAAGGTTAACCGTACCAAACTTGATTGCAGGAAATACAACTTCAGCAACAGAGTGATCAATGTCTGGAACACTCTACCTGACTCTGTGGTTTCTTCCCCAAACCCCAAAAACTTTAACCTTAGACTGTCTACTATTGACCTCACCCCTTTCCTAAGAGGTCTGTAGGGGGCGTGCATAAGCGCACCAACGTGCCTACCAACGTGTCTTATTGTTTCTTTTTATTTTTCTTATATGTATCCATTTCATGTATTCATAACTATGTTTATATTTATACCTATTATCTTGTAAGTGGTTGACAAATCAAATAAATAAAATGTATTTATGGTGATGGGAATGACTAGCTTTCCCCCAGCCCTACATTTAGTAAATTTAGAAGAACTGGCAGATTCTTCACACAAAAGGAAATCTCACATTTTAAATGATGGTGACTTACAGTGGCAAGCTTTTGACATCTTCATCAGATGCTCCCAGAGAGGCCAAGCCAATCTCTTGAGAAAACTGGGCAAATTTGGGATCAGCAAGCAGAGGTACATGTCCCAGGAGTTCATGGCATGTATCCCTGCCACAGGAAAAAAAAATGCAATGTTAGTTAGTGCATGTCTGAAAATATTGTGATATAAACTCACATAGAGCACTGCAATAATTCCCAAATAGCATGTTAAGTATGTTCTTTTTCAAAATGGAAAAGGACTATCATTAAAGGTTGCTTCAAAACAGCAGTAAAACAGCATATTTATTTCTTTATTTTTGCTTGTCTCCCTTATATTGTTTAATTTTTGACAAAAAATATAAACTGGGTCTAAAAGACATAAAATACCAACTAGTTTTCATGGAAAGAAATGCTTCTATTTAATTTTTTTAATGCTTTTTTCTGTTCATTGCTTTTTAAAAAGCTCCCATTGTCTCTTTGCACAAGCAAAAAATCGTATGGGTATTATAAATGTGTGTTTGTGTGTGGGGGATGTTGGTGCTGATGTATTTATTTCTACACTCATCGGTATTTTTTTGAGTATTATATTTAGTTCCCCATTATATTTCTGACAACCTCCCCTCAGTCAAGACAATGAGTTATATATACCAACCTATCCATTTTTGTTCATTAGATCACAGATATGTATGCAAGGATCAGAACAATTAAGTAACTATGTGTGAATATGAAAATAGAGGCGATAAGGAGCCTGTTTTCCCAAATGGTTTTCTTTTTTAATTGTTTTACAATATAGAACCAGTGTGAGGGGGTTTATGATTAAGTTTAAATCTTACAGATTTAGCATTCATTTTTGGTTCTGAACTGCCACCTTGTGTTTTTATAAAAGACTCCACTTTTGGGAATAAGGTTGTCTCTTACTAAATAAACATAATCTAAACTCATGATTCAAGTACATACATTTAGTTTAGCTTTACAACATGCCTTTCTTTTCTCTAATGAGGCTTCCTCTAGAGAGCCAGTTTGGTCTAATGATTAAGGTACCTGGCTATAAACCAGGAGACTGACTTTTGGTTCCACTCTACACCAGCTGGTGTGACTTTTGGCTGGCTACTCTCTCAGCCCAACTCATCTTACAAGGTTGCTGTTGTGGGGAAAAATAGGAGGAGGAAAGCATACTAGGTATGATTGCCATCTTAAGTTATTTATAAAATTAATAAAGAAGGAAGAAAATTTTAAAACCAGCCTTCCTCTCCAAAAATTGTAGGTAGGTGGGTGAGTGTGTTGGTTGGTTGGCTGGCTGATTTCTATTTATTCACCTATATTGAATATATGACCCTGGGTGACTTATAATTAGGATTCCCAGTCAGTATGTTCAACATATTGGACCACACCTATCCTAAAGGAAGTGTGTGAATGAACGCTCTTGAATAGAAATGGAATTGCCTTCATTGATTTCAAGACTTCATATCCTGATAAGTTTTCTTTTCAGGAGCAGTATTGATCTGAGCAGCAGAATTCATGACCCTCACGAGTTTTGCAGTGCTACAGTTCTTGCATTGCCAAGCAAAAGAATGACAACGAATCCTTGCTCCTGAAAATGAAAATGTTGTGTGAAAAAAAGCCAAGCTAAATGACTATAGGCAGGAACTCCAGAAACTTGGGGTATACAAGAGTGAAATAAAGTAGAATGCCCTAAATGACAACTATTCAGTGCAACATTTTATCACTGGTTTCACTAGTTACTCTTAAATTATGTTTACTTGTGAGAGCTTTATTTCCTTGGTCTGTTAAATGCATTTTGGTTCTGCTATTTCTGAATGTGATCCCATCTCTCATTTCTAACGATGCAACTTATTTTTGGATGTGGCCAGATCCATCATTGCTGATGGTCTAGCCTGTTTCCAGATTACTCAGAAATGAATTAATGCAACTAACTTCTTAATAAGCAGAAAGTGTCTGCTTACTAATTCCCCAGCAGCAGAGCAGCTATTTCATTTTAGTCACCCAGGCACAAGACAGATATTCTTTTGAGTATTTGGAGTACCATATTTTAAGTGCATAAATCACGACATTGTCATGATAAAAGAAAAAATATCTCTATAATTCTGTACTATAACATCTGTTTCAGAATTAGCATAGTTTTATTATAATTTAAAAACAACAGTATCTTTAATTCAATATGCACTATGCAGGCCTGTGCTAAAAGTATTAGATTTGATGTACTTTGTCAAATATGCATGGTATTTATATCATGGTCTTCGTTTGTCATTGTGCCCAATTGTCTGTCTGTCTTTTAAAAATCATTTGGCTGTAGAATCCAGAACTTTGCCCTGCAGTTCAATCCTATATCATTTATCACATTGTAAATACTGCCCTGGGAAACTATCAGACATGTATACACAAATCAGCACTACATAATCCTAAATGCTAAAGGCTAAACTAAATCTATTGCTGAAAAAAAATGATCTGGCACGGAAAAAAGAAGAATTTTTTTCCTTTTACTTTTAGAACTACACTTTTAGCATTTTCTCTTTTCTTCTCCCTTTGTCTCTCCTTTTCATTCTATTTGAGTTTTGTATCAGTTCTTATTATTGTTAGAACTTTCAATAAAAATATATTTTTAAAAATTGATATGGCCTCTAGATAGCAGCAAAGAAATTCAAGAGAACTTATTCAACTTTTCACCCTTATGGTACATGACACCTTTGGATATCTCATGTTGTAATGAATTCATAAAAAACCTTTATTGTATCAGCATCAGCAAAGGATAATTGCTTTGGATGACAAAGCATTTGGATGATGTCTCTAGCAAGAGCTGAAATATAATATAATAAAGTAAGAAATGCATTTCCAGTGCAATCCAATGCAATGTTTACTCTGAAGAAGTTTCATTTAATCAATGGGACTTAATCTCATGGGGAAAAAGTATTAGAATTGCAGCACTATTTATATTATTACCAAGAGAAGAGAATATTTGTAGCTGAGGATTGAACTTTGGGGTCTTGATGCTCTCTGAGCTTGGCTGTTTATTTAGAATGTTACAGGTAATGTTATCAATGCTAGCTGTCAGCACTGATGATGTTACTTAGCTGGGTAACAAAATGTCTGCAAAAAACAATCAAGCTCAAAGAATAATGACCCATAATTTGGATTGTCTTTCAATAAAGTCAATATAAAGAACATCTTTGAATAAAGATTCAAGGTGAGATTCAAGGTTTTGGTGTTAACATTCAAAGTCCTGCAAGGCATGGGTCCGGGATACTTACGGGAGCGTCTCCTACTGGCATCAGGTGCCAACCGCCTGTACAAGCACACAGGCAAGGGCTCCTCAGGGTGCCGTCTGCGAGCCAGTGCCATCTGGCAGTGCCCCAGGGAAGGGCCTATTCTGAGGCAGTTCCCACCTTATGGAACCAACTACCCCTGGGACTCCGTTTGGCCCCTGACCTTCGCACCTTCTGTCACGATTTGAAAACCTGGCTATTTGAACAGGCCGGGCTGTGCAGTTTTAATCTCATAAACTACTTTCAGCTGAAAATTAGTAAATTGCCCCAAATGACTCATTTAATTCTATAGCTGAGTGGTGACTTAAACGTGGGTCTCTTCAGTCTCACACTAACAAACTGGCAAATATTGTGGAGATTTGCTAAGTGCCCAAGATGTTTTTGTATGGCATTCAGTGTATCAATAATCATTCAGACTACCACTGCTGGTTTATGCCATTATCTTAATTATCCTAGTAACTGTAATTATTGAATAAACTAACTGTAACTAGCATTATTGTAATTATTACCAGTTATCATATCATCATCTATTAACATAATTATAATTATTATTACTATGCCAGTGACTCTGGAAAAACTAAGCCAGAGTACTGAAGTAAGACTGAAAAGTCATAGAATTAAATCCTTACTGAAAACATTAAGCCAGTCACTCTTTCTCAGTTGAACCTACTTTTGCCAAATTATTATGAAGGTAGAGGAGATGTTGTGGACCTGTGTGCCACCTCAGGTTGTATGAGGAAAGGTAAGCCCTAATTGTAGTAATGGCTTATCACAAATGATACTCACGGTTCAGGTATAAAGGGATCCGAACCATGGCGTATATACTGGGTACAGTGGAAAACTTCGATAGGCCAGGCCAGCTAAGAAATCACGAGGGACAAATATCCAGCCACTGGTCTGACTGTGAAACCAGACCTTTCTGAAGTGGAAGACAAATCAACATTACTCTATTTCATTATGTATGTTTCCATATTCTAATCGATTGATACTAGTAACTATTGCCAGATTTCTTTTAAAATAATTGTTCCTTATTAGCACCATATATACTACATAGGCTGCTATCCAACAGAGAGATGGGACTTATCTTTGAGTAGTAAAGAATAAGATTGCAGTATTTACAAAACAGAGCTTATTTAGCTCATGGAGCTTATTTTAGTAGGTAAACCATGAGGGTCCCTGGCATAAAGGAAAGAAACAAAATGAACTTAAACTCAGCATGGAAGAGCAACTACACTATAAGAGAGACATGGGGCAGGGGACTCCCAGGGTGGGAAGATAGCAATGCCATTTGTGATACCATTTGTTCCAAAGGAACACAGGCAAGAAAAGGAGAGAATATTAAACATATCCAGCTCTGCTCAGATTTCCAGATCAATGAATCTTTGAATGCTACAGATCATCTGAATTAAAGTAAGTGAATGAAGAAATAAAAATAAACATGTTGTTGATGTCTACTATTGCCCACCCAACTGAAGAGATGATGTGATATCGTTCCCAAATGAAACTGCAGATTTTTCAAAGACACATGAAGTTTAAGAAACTTTAATTATTTCAACATTTATTGGGAGTCAAATTTTATAATCCTAGATCTTTTCGCTGTTTTGCCATGCTGCCAGCTATGTCCTTATCAGGTGGAGGTAGAGAAAGACATAAGAGGATCAGCTATGCTTTGATCGATAGAGACACTAAAACTGAGTTAATCAA
>SOZL01001267.1:0-14037 GCA_009733165.1 Naja naja
TTTATTTGCCAAACCACTAGGGGTTCAACCTTTACATTTAAAATTAGGTGGATGGAAATGCTTTATGATAATGGTAAAACACTTCACTATGCAGACATAATGCAGCATGAAATTTGTGCTAGTATGAATTACTGGTATGATATTCTCTAAATAATAGAAGTGTATCTCTACTTGTATAACAGGTGCTGTTTACACAATGTCTGGATAAGAAAAGCATATTCAGAATATAAAGAGCAAATAATTTTGCTCAGTTCTGAAATAAACCTTGTTCAATAGAATAATTTTTAAATGGAATCCTCTACTGGGACACAGCAAGCTTAAGAACCAAATAAAGTCAACCTACTGTATATAAAGCACAACATGCTAAGTCTTTTCATTGGCTAGCAAAAAATTAAGACCTTTGTACAAACAAAACTCTTAACTGGGTTGACATCCTAGGTTATTCTTTCAACTATATTTGTTTTATATTGAGAAAGCAAATTAATTATTGCCATAGCTAATCCTACAGCTATGCAGAGTTCTTCAGGCTATTTTACATTTTAATGTACACTTTGAATTCTGACTTGCTAGTTAATGAATTCTGTTTCAAATCAAATTGGCATTGTCCAGCAAAGGACAGACTGACTTTGAGTCAGTTGCTATCTTCCAGTCCAATCCACCACATAGGGTTGTTGTGAAGAAAAAGGAAGAGGAAGGAGTTTTATGTATGTTTGCTGCCTTGAGTTACTTATAAAGTAATAAAGGTGGATTTTTTTTAAAAAATCTAATAATCTAATAATAATCATCATCATCTTCCATGGCATTAACAGTACAAATAAAGAGGTTATTTACTGTTCATTGTTCTTAGCTACAAAATGGTGTACATTCATTTGGGAAAATGTGCTCAAAATCAATATGTCTGGTAAAAAATTGCATAATAATGTATATAAGGGCTACATATAGGATAATAATGGAATCTGTATAAACAGTATGTAGCAGGAAGAAAAGCATTAGAAAGAAAACAGCAGTTCCATATATTTAAAAAAAAACATATTGCATGCAAAATCCATATAACGAAGCCCAGCTTTCTTAGTGTTCTGTTGTTTTGTTTTGGATAAGTGAGCCAAGATTAATACCATATGATGAATGCATCTGGCAAATATATGGACTTGATTTCCATCAATTTGCCTCTCCTAACTTGCTACAAACTTTAGCAGAATTTAAACAGAGATGAGGTTAAAAATACCAAATTGTTTCCTTTGAAATCAGAGGATGAGAACTGAATGCAGATGCCTACCTATTAGTAATCCAAATGAAGTAACTCCAATTTGGTCACCTCAATAAGGAGTATTTCCAGTTTCCAACAGCCAATTTGAGTCAAGATAAAAATCGACTTCTTGTGTACATTTGTATTAATTAAAAAGAATCTTCTCAGAAGAAATACAGTTTAGGCTAGATCAGTAATGTTGTAAAATAGTGTGGAAGCAACCATCTGCAGTTACTGAATTCTAGATGAAGCTCTTTGTAATCCTTCCCTTGAATTTATTAGCTTTGCACAGGAACAATAACTGCTCTAGTTTAGAAGAAGGTAATAGCAAACCTTCCCCCTGACACCCATTAAATCCCCACAATTCTGATCTCAGCATTTTAAGAAAACATTGCTCTGTGTTCCTGAAAGCTAAACCAAGGCAAAGTGTGCTTTTATTATTTCAGTCTAATTCCAGTATTTCAAAACCTGTCTCTGAATAGAGCAGCAGCTATTTATTATAAATACAATTGGGTAATATCATTCCCCAATATCTAGAAGAGGGAAACCATAGTATATCTGATATGTTTACCCTTTGACACCCCTGGGCCAAAATGGGATAAGTAACTGCAGCCATCTCACCATGGCCATCTCACCATAGCAAATTTGCCACAGGACAACACATCTCTGTGGGATAATTAATGTGAAAATGTTATCTGTCACTATTTCTTCTACATTATTTCCATTTTTGTCAATGGAATAGTATCAAAGAAACAATGGCAAATAACATTTATTGCATTGCGTCATCCTGCATGGAATTGTTCTCCAATGAGTTGTCTTGCAATGAGTTGGCCATAATAAGCTGTCCTGTAGTGAGTTGGCTGTGGCAAGATCACTGCATTGAAATGACTGTGTGGGGTTTGTCATGGTAAGATGACCATAGTGAGTTGGCCATGGAGAGTTGGCTGTGGCACATTGTCCTAGAACTTTGGCCTGTGCAACCCCAAAAACCTCATGTTGTTTGAAAATAATTTGACTGTACATGTGAGAAAAGAAGCATACATAGGCTCCAATGTACCTATCCTAATTATAAACATTGTGTTTCATTATATGAGGGAAATGCCATGTCACTCTTAAATATAAACTTTAAGGTTTCCTTTCTTTCTTTTCCTTTTTAAAGATTACATACATAGGTGGTGGTGGATCAACATCATTAGAGGAAAATAAAATGTTTAATAAACTTTAGGAGAAACCTGGATATTGAAAGTTACTGAAAATTAAAGTATCCAGCTTAACACAATCCTAGATACTTCTTTTAGAACTTAGTTTGTTAAAAATAAGTCCACTGAAGATTGCCATTTGGTTTGTTTGATTGATTTGATCTTGGATGCCTTCATGAACCACATTAGCCTGGATACATTTTACTCCTGGGCAGTGGATTGCTTTCTCTCATTCAAAACATGCTGTTTCACATGATTTTAAGTGATTAAGACAGTTTGCATCCTCTGCAATCTCAGTAATTAAGATAAGGCAAGCATCAACACTAAATAAAAAATTGACTTAATGCAGTAACTAAGAACCTGAGCTATAAATAAAAAAACTCTGGATTCAAATCTCACTTCTGTCATCATTCCATAAAGAAATAAATTATGATAATCATAAAGAAACCTCTCTTTTATTGATCTCCAAATGAGATCAATAAAAGAATAAGAATAATATTACTCTTACACAATAATGACTTCCATAAGAAATTACTACCTGAGTTATACATTGAGTACATTGTATTAATATGTTGATAAAAGGCTAAATATATGATGTATGGTTGTATTTCATATTTTTATTTTCTTCTTATTGTTGATATCTAAATGACATTTATCAGGTTCAGGGTTGAATTTCAAAGCATAGAAAAGCTGTTTTTAACCCTGTATTGCACTACAGTTTTACAAAGAAAAACTCTTGTACTCTTGTATTCTTGACCAACAGGAAACTGGAAAAAAACTTATTTATTTTCCATCAACAAACATGTATTTTGTATATATTATGTACATTTCTCTAGTTTGCAAACAAACAGCTACAACATATCTACCAAGAAAGTTGTCCTCCTATATTAAAAAAAAACCTTGAAAATTGTGAAAATAGCATGGAGTCAGGTTATAACTTTGTGATCAGTACTTTCCTCAAGTTCTTTAACAGATGTTTAAAGTGGGCTAAAGTGTCTGGGTAGATTAGCATCCATTTGTTTGTTCATTTGTTTGTATGTTGGGATTTATCAAAAAGATACTTACACATTGCCCCTGTTTCAAATTGGTGGGAGTAAATTAAATCCTTTCTCTTTTCTCCCCACAAAAGAATGAGAAGAAATAAAACAACGCAAATACCTAGCCATAATGCAGGTCTGCTTTTTTCCTGTCAAAGAGAAAGAAGAAGCAGAATTTCATGCTGTCAATTTCACTACACCCCAACATTTCTCTTACAGGAACTGCTAGAATGACCGGAGTTCAGAATACAAAAGAAATAAGTCAAGAATTCCTTCCATCCAAAAGCAAAACTGACAACTCCTAGACAGGTAATTTGTAGGCCAATATGTGTGATTTTGGTTATATCACAGCTGAACAGGAAATACATTAGTTCAGCTGCCAAAGTCCACTGATACCCTGGGATCCCAGTGTTAAGTTTGCATGAAGAGTCAGACGCGAGGAGTTCCAGCAAAAGAGTTTATTAGTGACAACAGCTCGAATGGACCCCCGGGGGCACTACTGGCTTGTTTATAGCCTGCAGCCGTAGCTGCCAGCCAATGGGAGTGCAGGGTTTCTTCCCGCACTATTTAAACCAATACCATTTGACATTTTACAAGAACAGTTCAAATAAACCAATAACATTCAAACCTCATATATAACACCCCTCCCCACTAGGTTCAGTCCATACCAAACCCCAACCTATCTAATGTATTCCTTTAAATAGGTGGGGCTCTTACGTGTCACGTTGAGACCTTCGTGGTTCAGAAGCTTTAACGTTCTCACCCAGTGAGAGGGAAATGTGTCTCCTGACATTTCCCTGTTGGGACTTCCTGAGGAAGACCCTGTTAGACTGGAATCTGGTCTCTCCTCCCAACCCATCTCCATTCCAATGTCAGCACCCAAGTCAGGTAGTGATGTGCAATCTTCCACTTCTAAGGATGGATCTTGGCTTTGTGACAGGGTTCGGGATGGTTCCTGTCATAATGGCTCGTTACACATGGGGTTGATTCCTGTTTGCTGATTTTCCTCCTGTTCCCTCCCCCCCCTAGAAGGGACATCAGGTGAGGGACAGGGTCGATGTTCCTGAGGGAACTTGGATCTAAGTTGGTCAATGTGCCTGCTCCAGAGGAGGCCATCTCTGTTTGTACCCTGTAAGAACGAGGCCCGTGATGTGAGTTATTTCAGCAGGAATCACAAAGGTTCACCTATAAGGTTCCTAGCATAGACAGAATCACCCACTAAAAAGAACCAACTTTGGAAGTGGAATCCAGTGTGTGCATGCTAAAGCGTAGTGATGGAGGCGGTCAAGGAAGACCTCCAGTTTCCTGCCCATCAACAACTCTGCTGGGGACAAGTTATTTGATGGGCTAGGAGTGATGTGTTGAACACTAAGAAGTTTTTCAAGCTTCTCAGTGATGTCCCCAGGACCCAGCTGCTGAAGCTTCTCTTTGGTGAAGCGTACCATGCCAGCCCGCCATTGGCTGAAGGGTGCCCAGGGGCAGTGAGGGCTTTGTGACAGGGTTCGGGATGGTTCCTGTCGCAATGGCTCATTACACATGGGGTTGATTCCTGTTTGCTGATTTTCCTCCTGTTCCCCTCCTTCCCCTAGAAGGACATCAGGTGAGGGACCTGAGAGGACAGGTCGATGCCCTGTTGAGCTAGAAAGGATTCAAAAATGTTAGATGTGAATTGAGGGCCATTGTCAGAAACAAGGACATCTGGTAGCCCATGGGTGACAAACAATTTTCTGAGCTGCTTGATGACAGCCTCAGTTGTAGTGGATGTCATGGGACCAACCTCAGCCATTTAGAGTATGCATCTAGCACTAGAAAAGTGTGCCTCTTGTAGGGCCTGCAAAATCAATGTGGATTCTAGACCATGGGCCCCTAGGACATTCCCTGTGTAATGGAGGTGAGGTGAAATGGACTACCCGGCAATTGGGACAAGATGCAACCCAGTTTTCAACCATTTTGTCAATACCTGGCCACCATACATAACTCCTGGCCAAACCTTTCATCCTTACAATCCCAGGATGACCCTCATGTAACATTTCCAAAACCTCCTTTGCAGTTTTGCAGGAATAACCACCCTGTTACCCCACAAAATACATCCTCTTAATACAGATAATTCAGTTTGCCTGGACTTAAAGGTTGGGCAAGGTGAGGTAGATCTTGAAGAGGCCAACCTTTCTTAATCCAGCCCATAACAGGTGCTAATACAGCATCTTTGGTAGTTTCTCTGGCAATCTCAGCAGCATGGACTGGAAGCTTAGCTACGGTCTCCAGGAAAAAGGTGTGAGTTTCAAGTTCAAAGTCCTCCTTGTGGCAAGGTAGTGGGCAACGACTCAGTGCATCAGCATGTCCAATGTCCTTGCCAGGCCTGTGAATCAGTTTGTATGAATAGGCTGCAAGAAATTCAGTCCACCTCAGCATTCTTGGTGACAGGATATTAGGTGTAGGTTTGTCTCCTGCCACAATGCCTAATAAAGGTTTGTGATCTGTAACAATGGTGAATGACCTGCCATACAGATATTCATGAAATTTCTTAACAGCTGCAACAACTGCTAAAGCCTCCTTGTCCAATTGGCTATAATTCCTCTCTGCTTTGGACAAAGTAGTAAATGCAATTGGGGCTTCCCTTCCATTGGGAAGCCTGTGACTCAAACCCCCCACTCCAAAGGGGATGCATCACAAGTCAGAACAACAGGCAAATTCTCAGAGAATTGTATCAACACAGCATCAGACGTGATTAGTCTCTTAATACTGTTAAATGCTGACTGTTCCTTCCGCCCCAGATCCAAACAGCTTTCTTATCAAGCATGTGGGTCAGCAATAGATGCTTTGAGGTAGAAACATGTGGTAAAAGTTAATAAGTCCAAGGAAGGCTTGCAAATCTGCCTTGCATCGAGGTTTAGGCTTCCTTGATTGCTTTAACCTTGGCATCAGTAGGATGGATGCCATGCTTGTCAATCATATACCCCAGGAACTCAACTCTGTCTGTTTTGAGTGTACATTTGTCTTCCTTGACTTTTAAACCCGCTTTTCTGAATCTGGTAAGGACTTCTGAGTCTTTTCTTGAAGCTGAGTGTCATTTTCAGCAGAGATTAATACATCATCAAAATAAGGCACTACCCCTGGCAGTCCTTGCAACATTCTTTCCATAAGGCTTTGAAAAATGCCAGGTGCCACGCTTACTCCAAATTGTAGCTTTTACATTTGAAGGCACCTCTATGAGTCACAATTGTCGTGTTTCAGTAGCAGTGGCATCATCAACTGTTAATTGTTGATATGCCTGGTAAGTCCAGTTTAGGGGAAATACTGTACTCTGCCAAGGAATGGAGCAGATGATGCACAACTGGTACAGGATATGCTCTGCTGCAGTGCATGGTTAAGTGTCCCCTTGTAGTCACCACAGATTCTCACTGACCCATCAGCCTTGACTGGTGTGACTATGGGTGTTTCCCATCTGGAGTGGTCAGTAGGCTCTAAAACCCCTTGAGCAATGAGCTTATCTAATTGTGCATCAATTTTTCCTTTAAAGCAAATGGGACCCTCCTGGGCTTTAAACGAATTGGGGCACCTTGGGGTCTAAGCTGAAAGCAATAGGGTCCCCATATACTTGCCCAGTCCTTCGCTGAAGACCTCTGGAAACTCAGACTTCAAGGACTCTTCCCAGTCAGAACTGCGCATGATGGATGCCAGTCACCTCGATGCCAAGTGGCTTGAACCACTCAAGTCCCAGCAAACTTGGGCGATCCTTGTCCACGATGGTCAGGGGCAAACGTTGGTGTGGCCTTTAAACTGCATGTTGAAATCTCTCACCAACTACTGGAATCTTGTTCCCTTGGTAGTCTTTGAGAGTCAGTGCTTGCTTCTGGAAATGCTTTTTCTGAATTTTGGGAAAGAGTTGTGGATAGTGTCCCATGACACCATAGATAAATAAGAGCCTGAGTCCACTTCCATTTGGCAAGGCCTTCCTTCAATAAACACCTTCACATGTACTTTTCTGCTTATTTAAGGGTGAAGAATGACCAATAGTGATTGTTTGGTGAGTTTCATTCTTGCCATTTGCTTTAAATTTCGCCCCATTTTTTCAAGGAAATTGTTGGGCTTAAAGTCTCTATCAGGAAATTTCTTCCTAACTGGTGGAGTTCTGGATGATTTGCAGACTCTGGCTATGTGACCCCGTTCTCACAACGTAGGCAAATGGAGTCAAAGAACTTGCATTCAGCGCGGGGCTTCCCCACAGCCTCTGCAATAGAACCCTTGCTGTTTTTCCCAGAGTTTTTTTTTCTTCTCCATTCTGAGTTTAAAAATCCCTCCTCTGCCTCACTGCCATCAGAATCAGAGTCTATTTGTTCAAATGAGATGTGGATTTTCCCCATCAGAATGGCTTGAGGCCTGGCTTGAGGCCTTGTTAATCTTTTTCATGGCCCAGCTGAGGACTTGGTGGCTTCCGCTGAAACAGCTTCTTCAATGGCCTCTTTAAAGCGTGATCTTAGGTTTCATTAAAAGTTTGCTTTGTAAGACCTTATCTTTTAGGCCTAAAACAAACCGATCACGCATGGCCTCTTCTAAGTTGGTAAAGTCACAAGCACCCCAATGTCCCTTAAACTTGCCAAAGTCATTAACATTCTCATATCCCCTTGATCCCGACGGTAAAATTCATGTCTCTTAATGAGGCGATACTTGTGGGGTGTAATGGGCTCTTAAAAGTTTCTCTAAATGGGCCATTCCATTACCTTCAGCTCTGCTGCTCCGCCAATGCCTTCGCCATTTTGAAGACTGCGGACCAGTGCGTGAGAAAGACCGCCTTCTTCCGTCCTTCGGGGATGCCGGCGAGATCGTTCCCTCCAGAAACATGTGGAACGATCCGCATACGATTCCAGTCGTCCGGATCGAACGGTGCTGGGGGTGTTCAGCGCAGCCATCTCGCCAGTTGCTTGTTCGTCGCGTCGCTCTTCTCTTCAGGGAAATCCCATCCTTCGCCAGTGTTAAGTTTGCATGAAGAGTCAGGACGCGAGGAGTTCCAGCAAAAGACTTTATTAGTGACTACAGCTCGAATGGACCCGTTCTGGCTTGGCTACGGCTGCTTCTTATAGCCTGCAGCCGTAGCTGCCAGCCAATGGGAGTGCAGGGTTTCTTCCCGCACTATTTAAACCAATACCATTTGACATTTTACAAGAACAGTTCAAATAAACCAATAACATTCAAACCTACATACATAACACCCAGTGTTCTGCATCTAATTTTGAATGAGAAGATCTTCTGAAGTTGTGTTCAAAGGGAAGTGGTATTTTTGAAAAATATTACTTTCTTTTCACAATACAGTGGACCCAACTGATAGACATTTAAGGGATGAAACTGTGAGGCAATGACTCTCTTTAGAATAGGCAAGGTTAACTAATTAAGGAGCTTGAAAAGAACATTGCAGAAATAATTAGGATATGAACTAATAACTAGTGTGAACAGCAATGCAGAATCAACATGGAGCAAACGATGAAATTATGCATAGCCTGTAAGCCCTAGATTTTTCCTTTCTTTTTCCCATATGAGTGAGTTACACAATTTGGGGTCAAGGTCTACCCTGATTTCAAGAATTGTGATAGGAGGGCAGACATTTTTACTCCAATGGTCCATAGCTTTTATTTCTTTTCTTTCTAGTCACCTGCCATCCCATGATCTTTAAGGTAATACATTTGCAGCCTCCGTTGAGCTTGGCAAAAACATATCCCAGGGTTATAGAGTATGGAACAAGGAGATATTTTCTTTGTTAAATCACCAAGAGTAATCCTTAATAATGAGGAAGCATTGTCTTTTGTAATCTCAGAAGCCTTACAGAGAATGAATGAATGAATGTTCTAGGAACAATATGGAAGTGGTTTGTCATCAAATTCTAAGAATTTTGCTCCAATTTCCTTGTCTAAAACCTAGTATTTTCTGGAAGAATTCCATGTAAATGCTAACCGAGTCTCATCTTGTTTACTATCCATGATCAGCAAAGGCCAATTACATGTTGCTACTGAGGAGACTAATATTCTCTAAACTATATTTAATTAGTCCTTTAGAACTGAACTCCATAACTATCTCATTAAAAAAAGTGTTTATTAACAAGATATGAAAATAAAACAGAAGTAGAATTCAGCAGAAAGCATTGGTGCGAACTCTCAAAATAGTCTTTGACATATCCTGGAGGGGTTGTAATGAGCTCTAATTATCTCTGTCTTGAGGAATATATTTGAGGAACATATTTGGAAAGAATGGATTCAGGAATAGCATTCATTTCTGAATTATCATCACTACAAGATATAATAACATAATCTTACATGTTTGAGTGTGCTTCCCTCATCTTCTTTATTCTTATATGAACTAGGGAGAAAGGTGTTTTTGGCCCAGGTGCAAACTTATAAAAGCTACTTACATAACCATTGCCTTAAAAGCAGCTCCTATCCTTCAAAGCACTAAGACAGAGGTGTCAAATTCATGTCATCACTGCTGCATCACGTTATGTATCGGGACATTTTTTCCCTTCGCTAAACCAGGCGTGGGCATGGCCAGTATGTGATACATCCAGCCTGTGGGCAGCGAGTTTAACAGCCCTGATCTAAGTCCTCTACATGATAATTGCTTACAAAACTGTCTATATTAGCTTAGCTAAAAAAAAGCATATATTAGAGATTGCTTGTTTATAAAAATTGTTTATTAAGGAAAACTGAGACCAGAACTATCGAGTCCAAATCTATGAATACAGGTATGCACATTATTTAGCAGATGTTTTAAAAGATATACATACACAAAGTGAATAGTATAGAATAATACTTTAAGAGGAATGCAACACCATATGACCTGGACTTTGAGTGATTTGATCTGCACATGAACAGAAGAAATGTCAGGTGGAAAAATAAAATAATCCTTCATGAAACATTGCTTGAATACATCGTGTGACACAAGAGCAAATTCATGTATGGATTGGAGTCAAAACAATGTTAGATCTAATGATGCAATGTGTAATTCTGCTCATTGAAATGGCTCTCAAACATTCAGAAAAAGCAGTTTAATATTCAAATAATTGTCAAGAAGGTAGTTCGTAAAACAAACCTGGAGATATTCATCAAAATGTCCCTTTCTTTTAAACAGAGATTTTAGAAAACCATTCATAGATTGGTCTAATTTAATCAGTTTGATCCTACAAATCAGCGACACAGATGGAACAAGAGATAACTGCACCAAAACTGTGATAAACTGGGCATGCTTCTTTCCACAAGCATGAAAGTTGTGGATGAAAAAGTCAATACATAAAATTGTAAACCTGTGGACCAGAGGTGGTATTCAGCAGGTTCTGACCAGTTCTGGAGAATCGGTGGTGAAAATTTTGAGTAGTTCATAGAGCTGGCAAATACCACGTCTGACTGGAGATTTTACAGTATCCTTCCCCTACCACGCCCACCAAGCCATGCCCACTGAATCAGTAGTAAAAATTTTTGAATGCCACCACTGCTGTGGACCTTCATTTACTGTTGTGCCATTAAGTCAACATCAGCTCTTAGCAACCATATAGTTTCTCTATGATATTCACCACTGTGAATGAATCTATGAACTTTGCTGCTGCTTGTCCTCTTCATTTCCTTTGACCTTTCCCATTATATAGAGAGCTAGTTTTTTACATAATTAAATGGGATAATTTGAGGTTGGTCACTTGTACCTTGAGTGACAATTCTAGATTAATCAATTGGGTAAATGATCGATTTGTTTGTTTTCTTGTCTGTCTATAGTATTGGCTGAACAATTCTGATCTTTGTAGATATAGACACATATTGACATTTGAACATTTTTTTCTAAGGGCTTCATGGATGCTCTACCAAGTGTTGGTTTATAGCCTATTTGTGGAGTTATATAACCTGTTAAGCAGGGATGGGATCCGACTGGTATAACTACCAGTTGTGTTGCTTTGCATTGTGCACACATCGCCAAGTCGCGAGTCACGCGGTGCAATTTACGACCTGCTGAGCTGCCCAGACAGCTGAGCAGCGCGCACAGGTGTGCAGCAGTTGGAAAGCCCTTTTTCCTGCTTTTTCAACCACAGCTGTGTCATGCAAAGCAGCTGCAGTTGAAAAAGCAGGAAACAAAGGTAAGAGCCCGGGCGGGCAGGTGGGCCAAAGCAACAGCAGACATAAAACCGGTTCTATGTATGCTCTCTGTTTGCTGCTTTTCAGAGCAACTGGTTCTACAGAAGTGGACAGAACCGGTAGAATCCCACCCCTGCTGTTAAGTTATTTTGATATGAAGAAGACATACTCCTGAACAAGTGAGTATGAAGACTGTAGCACAATATAATGCAATGTGCTAAAGTAATTTGCCCTTAATTAATAAAAGAGAACTTGGTATGCATATGTTTTAAGGTTACTTTCATAGTCTTAGTGAACCTAGGTTGCCTTCCCACTTCTCTGGCCTGAAAAATGAGATTTACTACTTGGGATAAAAAGTAGGAATTTTCACTTATAATAAGGCACTTTGTATAGATAGAATTCAGTGCATTTGTTCAAAATATTTTTAATTTTACTTTTTTCATTCGGTATCAGCTCATACTTCTTGATGGTCATTCTATGTAACTTGAATGAGGAAGGAGGGAGGGAGGGAGGGAAGGAAGGAAGGAAGGAAGGAAGGAAGGAAGGAAGGAAGGAAGGAAGGAAGGAAGGAAGTCATGTTATATTTTTAAAAAAGCTGTTCATTTCCCTCCTAAAGAGAGGAGAAATGAAGTAGTATGCTCATTCCAGCTAGCCTTAAGGTTTGTTCACAAGTTACAATTGCAGTTATTCTGTGGCTATTATACCTCATGGTGATTCTAGAGGTGTGAATGACAAGCTGTGACCCAATCTTTTCTTTTTCTGGTTTGACAGACTCCAAGATTATCTAGTTTTCTTTTTCAGCCAAATGTCAGAGTTAAGAAAAGCAATAACTTTGGTGAGCTGTGATTTCAGCCCACAATAAAAAGCTTCAAAGCATACTATTTTATTCATTCCTCCCCACTCCCTGTCATTAAATCATTTTACTGTTGTTTGAGAAGGAAGGTGAGAGATTAATGAATTAATATGAATTATTTAGTATCAACACACTTGGAAACTGACAGACACACACTGACAAATTGCAATTTTAATTTCCGATGCATCTGTGTGATGTACCCATTTTTATTATTGCTGAATGCTCAGAGTATTTGCAACTGGTTTAGATGAGTTTATGATCTTTGGATTTCAATGAATAGCAATAAAAATATTAACTCTGCAGTACCACATTCCAATGCACCACAACTAGAATTTCTGAGGACAGACTGTCTTGAAAATCTTATTTTTACTGCTCAACTGTTTGACAGGAAAAGATGAGAAAAGCTAAATTGGAGGTAGAGGAAAGAATTTATCATTTCAGAAGTGCTTCACAGTGCTTGCCAAGGATCTCACAGATCTGTTTTATTTAATACTATATATACTGAATATATATTTTAATACACTATGCATTCGGAGGAGGCTATTAAATGAAGAAAATAAACAGAGGTGGGTCATCAACTTATGACCATAACTGAGTCCAAACTTTCTGTTGTTAAGCAAGACAGTTGTTAAGTGAATGTTGCCTCATTTTATGACTTTTCTTGCCACAGTTGTTAACTGAAACACGGTAGTTGTTTCAGGGCAGCTCACAACTAAGAAGACATAGAATACAAAAATTAAAATTATTAAAAAATATTAAATAAAATCCCAACAATAATTTAAAAACCCACAACAAGCAATAAAACCAGTAAAAGCCAATAACCGCCCCCCCCTCCAGTCCAGGTGCTGCTAGAGCCATGTCTTCAGGTGAAGGATCGAAGGTCAGGGGCCATCCAGCTCCAAGGGTAGCTGGTTCCACAAGGTGAGTGCTCCCACAGAAGGCTCTCCCCGAGGGGCGCCAGCCGACACTGTCTGGCTGATGGCACCCTAAGGAGACCCTGTCTGTCACACTCAGTGAACTGGAAAGTATTACACACACATATACACACATCCTGGACATTCAAGGATAAACAGTAACAAAACCCACTTGACCCAAGTGCTAGGGTGGGTGTCAGCAACCCGCGGCTCCAGAGCCTCATGTGTCTCTTTGACCCCTCTCTTGCAGCTCCCTGCTGACTTGGTCATGTGACCTGCTCTCCATCCTGAGAAGGCATGAGCCTGTCTACAGAGCTGCACGGCCACAGCATCCTAGTGTTTTCTCCACACTGCCCATAACTGGCTGCTTTTTGTGATTCTGCATCCTTTGCGGACAGCTCAGTGGCAGCCACGGTTCCCTTTGTGTCAGCTCAGGAAGGAGGGGAACAAGGAAGAGCAGCCACCACTGCCAGATACAGGAGGGAAGAGGTTCGGCTCTCCTGAGTAGCATGGCCAGCTACCCTCCTGAGCATGCACTGGTGGCAGCGGGGAGGAGTCACCTTGGCTGCCATGATCGACCCAGGAGGAAATCCTGCTTGTTGTGCATGCGAGAGAGAGAGAGATAAGAGGAGAAAAGGGGAAAAAAAGAGAGAAATAAGAAAATGGGAAACGGGTACAAATGG